>CM056993.1:216601274-216676274 GCA_029891345.1 Dryococelus australis | reverse complement strand
GTTAAATCACAAACTACATGTTCAGTGGTAGCAATACCATGGTTTGGTGAGTACGCAGCCCTTCCTGCATCCGGACGAATAAAGCAGGAATTCCCCGCCGAATGAGTATGGCCCGGAATCAGCATGCAGCAAACAAATTAGCATTATGAAATGTGATACAAGAAAGTGTAGCTGTGTTGGTGGCAGATTGTGCAGCACAGGGTAGAAACAAAGAAAACAGTATCTTATTTGTACAGGCTAATCGAGACAGTATCCATGATAAGCACACGTTTGTTGCATCCAGTGATGATGCATGATGTACAATGCAGTCTGTGTTGCGATATATTGAGAGTAGTGGTAATGACTTAGAGGGCCCTGTAGCATGACTCTGTACTAATGTGCGTAAACACATGTAAATTCCGTGACGTAGCAATGTGTTATCGTTACTGAAGGCACTACCTGGCAGCATAACAGAACAGACACTGCAGTTATTTTAATTTATGCAGCTGGAGTAACACAACCAATTTAACAACAAATGTTCAAAATTTGCCCCTCCAATGTCAATGCAGTAGTTCATACGGCGTGTTAGAGACTCGCGGACACGTTGACAAACTCCTAGTGTATCTTGCGCTTGATCACAGGCAGCCATGACCTTCACTAACAGGTCCTCTTCAGATCCCACGTGTGTCTTGTACACACACGCTTTAAGAAATCTCCGTAGCCAGAAGTCTAATGGTGTAAGGTCAGGGGAGTATGGCGGCCAAGTGCGAGGCCCACCCCATCCTACCCAGCAAGCAGGATATGTTGTGTTGAGGTGGTCACGCACAATCCTGGTGAACGGGATGGTGCACTGTTGTGATGCAGCGACATCCGTTCTCTGATGGTGAGCTGAATATCCTCCCGTAACTGTGGCAATTGGAACTGCAGGAATTCATAATACTGAAATCCTGGCAACCAGTTCGGCAGCAAGAATGGGCCAATAACATTGTCCCCCACTACGTCGGCCCAAATGTTGATGGGACACCAAACTGTGCCATTCACTGCATCCATTCTCTGCACAATTTTGCAGGTGCTTGTCAGAGCACTGCTTGCTTCATTCTCTACGACCGCCTCTTCAAACTACAGGTGTGAATGGTTCTCGGTCGACCAGGTCCACGACACTGAAATGGGTCTGTTTCCTGTAGTCGCTATGTAAGGTGTGCGAATGTCTGGTGGTTTCAGCTGACATCGTTCATGGTATTTTTGGTTTTACACACACACAGCTGCCCTGCCGTTACCTCTCGCTTCACCATACACCAAAACCATGTCAGTCATTTCAGAATTTATGTACTTTTCCATGTTCACGTCCACAGTACCTAGTGAATTGAAGCAGTGACAGACTGTGAATAACAGGCCACTCGGTCATACAGGAAGGGTAACTGCACTGCTCAGGAGGGGGGAAAGGGGATCTGGCTGTGACATGTAACATCGTGCATCATTCCACCATGTATTTACCACCGGGTGCACAATGTGTTGCCTACTCACCATGACATGGCCTTGCTACCACCGTACCCTTTGTCTGCATTTTACACAGAAAAAGGTGGTTCCTAGAGAGTTGCAGCTAGGAGGCCATTTGTGCTAATTATGTCGTGTTTCATCTGATGGTATTCACTATCAATTTAACATCATGGTGTAAATGTTGCATGCAATTAAAGGGTGCTAACCCCTATTATTTATATGTTGAGAGTGTGTACGACGTACCAAACATTACTTTTATCCAATATCTTGGTTTAATTATTCCATGTACAAATCTCTGTTCCTCAAACGCTAGTACTTTGCATACTATCCCACACAATAGGCTTATCGCCCTCCGCCTTCAAAGGCATCTACAGCCCTTATTATTTGAGATGGACCATGGGTGTCCTATATCAATCTTCCTCTTTTCCGGTCACGAATCATGTGCTGAGTTTGTACACGTTTCCTAAACACGTATATGTATGTGTATATTTATACACAAGGGTTGATTCAGAAGTCATGGCAACTATTGTTTATCTCCCAAAAATCATCCAACATCGAAATGTACTACGTACTGATGCGTGTCGTTTCTATTACTAATCAACTTCGATTACGACTCATAGCTAAGATTCCTACTTCTAATGCTACAGATGTATGAAATACATACAGATAATTTTACACATGAATTCTCGGATGTCTACTATACCAGGCAACAGGAACTTATAAGCGAATTTTCGTCACCCAAAGGTTACGCAACTCGGCAGGCATGTCGCCCTCTACCGTACCCTGTGCTGAGAGCCTACAAGCCTCCCGGTCCTTGGGCAAGGCAGAGTGCTACCGACGAGGCACGAAGCAGAAACGCTGGACTACTGCAGACCAGGGTTTTTCGACTCCCACGCCAACCAGAGCAGGATGCTCGCCCTCCCCGCAGCCCGCACTGGCAGCCAACAAGCTTCATCTATGTAAGTCCAGATGCTGCCAAGCTTGGGCAGTTATTCTTGTTTCTTCTCTCACGACATCCCCGAGCACTACCTAGTGCTGGGACCTCCAGAGAACTTCTAGGCTTTGAGTATGCCCCCAGCGGCTACTTCACCATCGATGATCAATCAGCCCGACAACCAGTGAACACGCTCACCAACGCATATTAAATTACTTCGCCTCCTCTAGACATCTTTACTAGAACAGTTTAGTAGTAATATATAATTTACCATTTAGATTTATCTTTCCCCTCTACAACCTAGAACGACGCCTACACCTGGCTAGCATAGTTTCCTTCAGCACTCTACTGCTTAGAGGTAGCATGTGTCACATGTTTATTAACTCCTCAATAAATATAGTTTGTTTCCTGTACTTCAGCTCTTTCTTTCATAGATATTCTTACTGTTCGCCTGCTAGAACAGTTTACGGCGTGCACCGCAGACAGGAACCCGGGCTTTTTATATAACTGAATTAGCTTTTACTGTGGGCGCTCTTCAGGAGCCCGTCAGTTTACTCACACGCCCATTAGACAGCCATCTGTTGCTTTCCAACTGCCAGAGCACTGTCTAGTGCTGGTGGAGATTAACAGAGGAGCCACAACCACTAGCAACACCTTCATTCAAGGAGGGGCGACAAACCCAGGTTACTTCTTTATACCAGAGCACTGTTAGTGCTGGAGTTACTGAAACTTTGCAGTGCAGGCTAGTCTCGAAAAACTAGTATCAGCCAAAGTTACTGAGGTACGAACACCACTGAGCACATCCCTTATAGGCACACCAGCTCCAACCACCCGAATGGCATTCGCACCTAAATGCTGGTTCTGCCCAGAGAACTACTGGAATAAGGACTGCACTCAGAAACCGGAAGGGGCTGCCATTCCACCCAAACGAGTTGACAAAACGCAGTCAACTATTCCAGCAAGATCGACTGGAAAACCGACTCCCAATAATAGCAAGTCGGGAAACTCAGATGCCAGGGTGCAAAGCAGGCCACCAACCTTAGATTACAAGGGCCCATCCTCCAGGGATTAAGCGAGGAAGTACCAGTTCCCATAGCTCCCCCCCCCCCCACATAGAAGTGGAGGTAAATAACGACAGGGTGCTCACCTTACTAGACTCAGCGGCCATAGGAAATTTTATCAGGAGTAATTTTTTAACCCCAAACCAACTCGCCGAAATAAGACCGCAAACCAGAACAGTGCGAATGGTGCAACCCGAATCCACCCTAGTTGTAACTGGAAAAAGTACGTTGACAATAAAGATACAAAGTATTTCTACACAGACAGAATTTATTGTCTCCCCAACCCTGTCCGAATTAGTAATACTAGGGTGTCCGTGGCTCATCTGCAATCAATGTATTCTAGATCACGGACAACGTAGAGCCTATCTGGGAGAAACCAACCGGATCACAGTAAACTGGGATCAAAATCCAGACGACATTCCGCCGATACCCATTGACCCGATCTGCAATAACCACAAACTTGAAGAACCAAAATTCTACCAATTAAAGGCTGTACTAGATGAACACGCTAGAGCATTCGGACAAAGAGGAATATTATGACAAACACGTTCTATACAGCACGAAATATGACCAACCACTGACGTACCGGTTTACAATAGACCATACCGAGTATCAGCCTGTCGTCATAACCCTCAGTATGGAGTATGCCAACGACATGAAGAACCAAGGAATCGTGGAGTCATCGAATTCCCCATATAACTCACACGTGGTCCTCACGCCTAAGAAAGATGGGAAATTGTGATTTTGCGTAAACTACAAATCGCTCCCCCAGCTGTAGACTTGTCTCATACACTACGAAACATTGGCAAGGCCAAAATATTCAGTACTCTCGACATGAAGTCTCTGGATATTGGCAGATTGCAGTCCACCCGGGTAGTTGCAAATATACAGCCTTTACAACAGCTGAGAGTGAAACACTTCAATTTTGAGTCATGCCATTCGGCTTGAAAAACGTCCCAACAACATTTCAACAACTAATGTCTACTGAAGTAATGACAGGTTACGTCTGCGAGTTCTGCTTCGCCTTTCTCGATGATGTAACAATATATTCCAACAGTTGGGAGGAGTGCCTAGGCCATATGCAAAGAGTGTTGGAAAGACTCGAATTACACAGAATGACTTGCAAGCTGTCGAAAAGCTTCTTCGGAAAGTCATCAATAGATTATCTGAGACACGTCATATCACCTGAGGGAAACTTCCCACTACACAGTTCAATATGAGCAATTGAAGAAGCGGAAGGACCTTCCAATAAGCGAAAACTACGACGGTACCTGGGTCTGTGTAATTGGCGACAAGACTTTGTTTCAAATATTGCAAAATACATGGCACCACTGCATCTACTCCTCGAGAAAGACACACGTTGGTGATGGGGCCCGGAACAACGGCAAGCGTTTTCCGACTTGAAGAACAGCTTCATGAATATCCACCAAGTCCATCGACCCCAAGGAGATAAACCCTTAATACTGCAAACGGATGCATGCCAGAACAGCCTGGGCGCAGTACTGTACCAGAAAGACGATGACGGACGTCCACATGCGATGGTGTATGCATATACCCGCATAAATGAAACAGAGCAGTGCTACCACATGAATGAGCAGGAGTGTCTGGCCGTTATCTGGGCCATGAAGAAATACAAGTATTATCTCGAAGGGCAACACTTCATTCTGCGGACCGACTCCAAAGCCGTACAATGGCTACACGAGTCCCGGAATTCGAAGGCCAAGCTCGGCAGGTGGGACAAGTTTCTTACCGAGTTCAAATTCGAGGTCCAGTATTACCCAGGAAAGGAGAACGACCTACCAGACGCCCTGTCCCGATTTCCGAAACTGGCGGAACAAGCTGAGGAGGAAGAGGAGGTGAAAATGTCTCCCCCCCCCCCCCCCCCTCAGGGCGAAAGAAGTTCGGAAGAGCAAATCCGTCTTCTCCAACTGAAAATAACCTTAAGGCAGCAGGAGGACCCCGATATCTAACACCTACTACGGGAATAGCCCCAACATTTTGAACTACGGGATGACATCGTGTGGATGAGTAGCGGACAGTCCAATATGCCTTGGAAGATCTGGGTTCTACTACAACTATGCGCCGATATATACCGGTACCATCACGACTATCCCCAAGCTGGTCACCCGGGTACTAGGGAAACCCTGTTAGACATAAAACCCATTATAATTGGGGCGGGATAAGCCATGATGTCTGGCAGTATGTCAGCAACTGTGTCACGTGCTGCAGTGGCAAAACATACCCGGTTCACCCTCCCACTGCAAAATCACGGAGACCCAAGACAGCCTGGACCCACATCGTCGTCGATCTAATGGGCCTGTATCCATGTAGCACAAAAGGAAACCGCTACATGCTCGTGGTAATTGATCAATTTTCAAGGTGGGTAGAGGCATTACCCCTACCAAGCCAAGACACCATCCCAATCGTACGGAAAATGGAGACTGAGTTTTCGTTACAATGGGGTTATCCGAAGGCCATATTGACAGATAATGGCACACAGTTTACAAGCCGACAATGGCAATCCGCCTTTCAGGGGTGAGGGGTAGAGACCTGGACTACCCTCCCCCCCTTCCCCAAGCCAACCACACTGGACGGAGGAACCAAGAGATCAAAACATGTCTCTGTATTAGTGTGGGTAACGATCACAGTCATTGGGATAAGCACATCCCTACCATACTGTTTCCCCTTGAACGCCGAACTAACGAAGCGGTCGACACCACCCCGAGCGTTCTACTCCTGGGACAAACATTACACCGACCAGGCGACTGGCAGTGGAACAACGATCCTACCGACATGCATCAACCTGAGGAAATCCAGCTAGCAGCCTTGGCCCGCACCACACACGCCCAGAAAGCTTACATTCCAAAGAAATATCTCCAACCAAAAACTGGGTTAAGAGAATTTAACCTAGGGGAGACCATCCTTCTGCGAAGTCACCCTCTCAGCAAAGCCAGCGACCAATTCAGCGCTGGCCTTGCCAACAAGTGGGATGGGCCGTACCGGATCGTATGCAAGCGAGACGTCTACTGGGCTGAAGATGTACGAGGACGAATACGGAAGGCCACCCAAGGCCAAATCCGACCCTACCCAGGGGACATGCCGACACTTGAGGACGATGACGCCGAGAGAGAAACCCTGGGTACGTCCGAAGATGAAGACGAACCCCCAACCAAAAGGGTAGTTCCCGAAATTGAACGAGGACCCTTGATGAGACCTGTCATTATTGACAGGGCTCCTAGTTACATCATGCAATGGAATCCAGATGTAGAACAACACCAAGGTGCATTCTCCGTCAGATCAATGCCCTCGACACCATGCAGCTATGCTGAGAAAATCGCAGCCCAATGCGATAAAGCAATATCTAGCTGCTCCGAATTGTCATGGCGGAGTCCACGTGACAGAGAACCCCGTCAGACACCTCGCGGATCAAGCCGCATTAGCGAACAGTTGGAAGCACCTTCAGCGAGAGGGCTAGGAATCACACAAGCACATGCCTCTCCACCCAGTATTCCTCCGAAGCCACAGGTCAAGGCCATTTCTGCTTCAACGTCGACCTCTGGCTCCGACGAGGAAGTACGAAGTGCCACTAAAACACCAAATGCGGAAGAGGAAGAATCGAAAGGGCAGTGGCCAAGGACATGCCAGCGTCTATGGTGTGGCTCACTGCACCCAACAACGAAGAACTCCCACCACCCAGGACATCGAGCTGCCAAGCTGGAAGTGCTCCGCCTAAAGAACCTGCAATGCAGGAACTTCCGCTACCTGGGACGTCGAGCTGCCCAGCCGGAAGTGCTCCGCCTCAACAACCTTCCACGCAAGACATCATGCTACCCTGGATGTCGAGCTGCCCAACCGGAAGTGCTCCGCCTCAGCCACCTGCCATGCAGGACATCCCACAGACCTGGACGTCGAGCTCCAACGAGAGAGCTCCGTACCGACCACCTGCCATGCAGGAATCTCTGCCACCCAGGATGTTGAGCTTCGACGAGTGCTCTGTACCTACGACCTGCTACGCAGGAACACTCACCACCCGGGGTGTCGAGCTGCAATAGAAGTGCTCCATCCACAGGTCCTGCGGCGCAGGAATACCCGCAGACCAGGACATCGAGCTGTCAACATGGAAGTGCTCCGCCCCGCCATATTGCCATGCAAGAAGCTGCTGTCATCGAGACTGTCGACGCCACCCACTATCCCTCAACAGGCACATCACCCGCAGTGGAGGTCGAGGTGATCCTCCCTCCTACTGCTTCGCCCTAGGCACTGGCCTCCGAAACTGGTGATGCCGCCCATGACCTGGTTCCACGAGTTGTGCTACTCGCAGTCGAGGTCGAGGTCTTTCTTCCTCACATTGCCCTATCAGTGAAACATTATACTCTATGTGTAGAAAACCGTGCTGTCAGGGTGGACAGCTTGTCACTCCCCCGCATTGCCTCAACGTCCCTTGAATGAATGCCCTCCCAATCTGTTGCAGCAGAAGCAGAAGCCACAACGCTTCGGGCTGCTCCACGACACATGATGTCCCTGCGTACCGCCAAGACTGCCCGTACACCTGGCCGATACCGGGAATCGCCATGGAGGCCCACAGCAAGGTACACGTGGCCATACCCTCTGCACGCTGCACTTCGTCTGAGGGGAAGGCCCAAACAAGGAAAGAGCGAAGATCGCTAGTAAGTGCGCCATTATTACAGACAGTTCAGTAGATGTAAACCGCTACTTAGTGCGCATGACAAAAAGGACTTGTTATAGACCTGTCACGTGCACTACATTTATTTTAGCCGCAAATCGGAGACAGTGAAGTAGGCAGAACAATCAAAATTAGGCTACATTAAATGCAAAGTATCCTGTAAAAGTGCTTTGCCACGCTGTCAACAAGAAATGGTTGGGGGGGGGGGGGGGGAAGTGTAGAGAACCAAAGAGGAAAATGCACCCATAATTAGTCATTCTACTATGTGCTTATTAACTTTTTAATACAGCAGTAAAAAGTTGTACATCAGTGAATTTTTACCGCAGTGAAATATAGACATTTTACACATTGAGGTTCCATAGTTAGCCGACAGCCCACTTAAGTAGGTAGCATTACAAATAGACGCTCTCCACAGTGAGAGTAATGGCTACCAGCAGTAAATCATGTACAGATGCTGACCACAGTGCCAGCGATTAAGTTGAAGATAGAGACTTCAATGTAACAATCACATTTGTAGCTTTTCTTATATTTTTATATTTTTCATCACTTAAATCTGACTTGATATGTAGGTAAACCTCTAAATTTAACAATATGTGTTTACAGTGTACTTGTGAAGATTGCCTGCATGATGAATGCAGTTTTGTAGGGGTGTATTTTCATCAGTTATGAACGTTTACATTCCTTAGAAACTCACCTTGAACATTCCAACGAAGATACACAGTGTACAAATTAGCTATTAGACCTACAATGTAAGATGGACTCCTGCAAGGGATAGTTAGGTTAATTTTTTTCTATGATTTTCAGCATTAAATCTGATTTGAAGCATAGGCACATAATTATATATTTCTGTACGTTTTTAAAGCGTATATGTGAAGATCACCTACAAGAAGAATGCAATTTTGTAGGAGGGAATTTTTATGTTAAGCCTTTGTATACTTATATTTTGTGTGTACTTTTGTTTGCAATACCTTGTGCATCAACTCAGTACCAAACTAAAGACTCTGAGCTTCAAAGCTCTCAAAACCAAGTGCAAGATATTTTTAATTTCAATTTTTGTCAGTGTCTATGTCGTTTGTGTATTAAGCGACCAACGTGCGCACAATTTGCCGTGATAGGCATTCTGAGACTCTTGTACTCAGAAACCAAGTGTTTGGTCTGGCCGGGATTCTATCCATAACCCTAGTGCCTCTCCAGGGCACAACCGGAGCAGGTTACTGCCCGGCCTTTCATCGAGAGTGGGAATCTCTCCAGACTTTCTCCAGCATATGGAGTTAACCACTGCCAGCACGAGTCCAACCCAATGATCGGTCACCAGAGAGAACCTCATGGTGGGGCCAACCGATCGTCCCATGCTACCACTTAATTTCCATGACACATGTGTGTTATTCATGGCCGACATTTTCCCCCGAATGGAGTGGCAGGATGAAGTCCCTTCCACACAAGGTGGTTGAGAAGACCTCACCAGGCATAGCCTTACACCCAATGAAGGGTCAGTCACACTCCACTCCCTGGAAGCCACATCCTTGGTTGCGGGGAATTACTATGACCCAGAATGGCCGGCGGCCGGGTACAAGAGAGCAGTCTGGACCCCTCACAGGTGTCGCGGTTCACAGGGGTACTAGCTCTTGCTCTGAAACTGGGGAGTTTATATCACATATTTCATATAATCTCCATGGTTTCATCACTGCAACCAAGCCATTGCTCCCTTGACCACCGAGGTGTTATGTGACCTATTCTCAGTTCGGGAGTGCGTCGGCCACACTCCTTTCCATGCATTTGTGCTTCTTCGTTGAAGTACAGATCTTGGGCCCCAATGGACTGAGTGTTAAGTGGTCCAACACCCTGCCAAGTGGTTGAGCCTTGGTACCATTTATCAGCCCAACCATCACGGCCGATACCCCTAGTTGCGAGAAAACTGGCAACCCATAGAGAACCCAGCGTAGTCCAATTTGCGGAATCAGGGGTGGCATGGCAAGCCTTGGGTCGCTTTGAGTGGAGAGAGGCTATAAGAGGCGCTTCATCCAACCTGAACGGGTTGTGTGCTGTGCAACTTGGCTTGGCTACTATAGCATGGTACTGCCACACCACCTCTCATGCCAAGAACCTTCCTCCCAAGCTAATACACTCCTTAGAGTGACTCACCTAGGAGTCACACAACCCTACCCTTTGCTACACAGTTAAAGTAGACCTCTTGGGTCATGTATTTTATATTTTTATGCAGCACTATTAGCCTTACGGCCTTGCAACGCTTCGGCCTTCCAATAGGCGGGGAAGAGGAATCACATCCTCTCAACACAAGAATACCAAGATTAATACGACCAGTGGCCAGACCGAAAGCCCAAGTCTGGCACGTCCGCACATCCTCGCCTCCTCTACCACACACACTCGCCACATCACCAGGGCGAGGGGCAGAGAAGGACACCCGTCCGAAAGAGAGAGAGAACAGAGGTCGCTGGCCGGCTGCAGCCACTTTACGTCTCACACGCCCTGCTTCGCGGGCAGGACGACCAGAGTGAATAGAACACGTATGGCTACCTTGATGTATGCATGCTGTTCAACTTTGGCTATGTCCATTTCGCACCGCTGTCATCCAACAAATGACATGGGGTGTGTGTTCATGGTCGGATGGATGCACTCATATCCCATCTGACAGCAACAGCAGTTCGACATTGGGTAAAACACATTTACAAACCGTGGACATCCTCAAAAACTACTTTGAAGGATGTTAAACAGCTTACACATATACGATACATACCCATTCAAATGAGTATACAGAAGCAGGCATCTACAAGCATACCCCCTCAACACTGGCCACTGAACACAAAGTTGCTGAGGTCAAGGTTCACAAATGGTACTAGGACAGAGATATGTAAATGCAAAGTTTACAGTTATTACAACTATGGCAGGTATGTTTGGTTGCAGCCAGATGTGCACAGAAATGTTTAACAGTATTGATTTCCCAATTGCAAAAGTGTCTAGTGTTTCATTATTTTGTTGTGTATCAGTAAAAATTTTGAATTAGCAAAATGTTTGTAAAGTATTTGTGTAGTAAGTACTGGAACATGTACAAACTCTGCTCATGACATGTAGTGCTCAACAAATTCCATCAGAGCTTTGCATAACAGCTTTTTTATTTCCAACACAGTGAGATCACTCCTTTTTGCACATGCCCTAACATAACATGTAAGTGATTAGTGCAATTTTGCAAGAATGTCCGAGCCTCTCTGTAGGCGCAATGGAGAAAGTTGATGGCAGTTGTAATTTTGCAGATGTACTGACCACCGAAGTAGGAGTTACTTGTTTGATTCTGCCCAAAGACCAGACAAACTGCTTTGTTGAGGAACCAGTGAGGATCATTCATGTTGCTGACATGTTGTAGAATGCAGTGTCAGTATGATATACAGGACAAATGTTCAAACACTTATTGCCATGGAGTGTGAATACCTGTGACAGTAGGCAGATGGCCACATCTTCATAACCCCATTGCAAAAAGCATTATGAAAACGAAAGTGTGTGCTTTGCAAATGGCAGACTGACATTGCCCATAGATACATAATAAATTCCCATCCTGTATTGTAAGTCATTCTTGAATGATAATGCTCCTGTCATTGTTTGCAACCAATGTACGCATCAACTACTGTCATTTGTAGATTAAAAAAATAGTAGATATGGAGGCAGGTCCTGTGTGAAAGGGTGCCAAATGATGCTTAAAGGATTTTGAGGACAAACAAAATAAAACAATTAAGAAATTAATTGGCTTCGTTGAAATGAGAACTAAGATAGTATGCAGATGAGAAATGCTTCTTGTGGCAACTGTTCTTGAAGATGCTAATGAGTGACATGTGACGGATCCGGCATATTTGATACACACTCTACAAAACGACTTGTCCCCATCCTGAGTGGAATGCTTAGCCCTTTTGGCAAGTCACCAATCCACACAGTAATGAAGAAGTTGGACACGTGATTCTAGCTTGTACTGTTCACCCAGAATCTCCAAGAAGCCGTCACGTCAACACCCCCCGACGCGTGATTGTACTGTTTGATTGAGTCGCCGCTCCCTCCAACCTGGCCACACTAGTTCCACAAAGCGGTGAGGCAGGGCAGCACACAGTCTACTTCCAGCAGTGCCCAAAGATCAGTGTCTGCTCCTCCACCACTCTTGTATAGGGTTGGAGGCAACCATCTGAGTGCGCGACCACTAGTATGTCCACAGATTCCACCGCTCCTGGAATATTTACCAGTAGAAGACATCACCGACCAGAAGTCAACATCGCTGCAATCACCGCAGATCCCCATGTGTGTAACTTCAGATGTTCCACCCCTGAGAAGCGAGGCTAAACCCCCCGCACCCTTCTGAGTACCTCCATAACTGGGAGATTTAGTATAAAGGGAATTCCAGTGTGGATTGAGAGCAATCTGCTGCATATCTCATCTTGCTGTGAAGGCGAAAGGGTGCTAGCACAAGTGCTGATATCGTTTCCTGCAATGGTGACTGCGGAGGTACCAGTGGACGTTGATGCTCCCTACAGCTCCGGAGGACCAGCCACCTTCCAGAGGCCTGCAACCTCTTTGGCAGCAGCCATCACTTACCCGGAGTACCTCCTGCTAAATAGGCCTTTCACCTCTTCAGGTCTCCACCGCCAGTTCAGGAGGGTTATCCATGTAATCGCAAGGCCTCAGCTGATGTCGTCCACCCAATCGTCCTCAAACTCTTCCTACCATTTACCACTCCAGGTATTATGGTCACTGCGATGTCCCCTTTTGGGAAACTCCTGAGGCCCTAGCTAGGCCACCTTCTTTACCCTTCTAGTAAAGACCGCATTGTTTTATTACTAGGTCCCATCAGGATACATCCCATTTTATATCAAGTAGAATTAAGAAACTTTTGGCCTGTTCGAAATCAATTCTTTTTCGCCCCATTAACACAAATTACATTTTATTGTTTACCAGGTTGCCTTTCACATGACTTAACAGAACATCTCCATAAGAATTTGATATTAAAATTATTTTTATTTTAATGTATTTTGTTGTATTTACAGGGGTTTAATTATGGACGTCTTGATGACGAGTGGTGGCTGGCTGCACATGGTTGACGCTGGTGTAGTCTCGTTCTACCTGACAGCCTGCTGTAGGGAAAGCTAAACCACCTGGCTGCTTGGAAGTGAAGGAAGCAACTCTTTGCTCCACACTTCTTGTGCAATGTCTCACCTTAAATTGCATAGAGCGGGTTTGGCTGCTGAGAACTGTAGGTCGAGCATCCCACGGTGCTCGACCTACACGAGTGACCTTAGAATAGTGTTGTCCAGTAGTGGCTGGTAGCACGAGCCCGGTGCCTCAGAAGACCCCCCACCTTAGCGGGCGAAACAGAAGGGTTGAAGCCATGTGGGGTACCACTGCTACTACTGGGTGTGAGTTTTCCAACCAAGGCCAGGCCGTAGCACCTAAGCAAATACCCCCTCCAGCACCCAGGTGCTCCGGTAAGAGTAAAACTCAGGCGTACTGTCTCTCCCTAGGTGGAAAGTGTTTCTAGTGATTGGGGCTCCTCTATTTTATTCCCTCAGTAGCTGTATACTTGGTAGGAATAAAATAGATGGCCATCTAATATGTGTGTATCAGAACTGGAGCCGCCGGAGGGGGAGTCTCCAGTTATAGCTAGATAGAAGTATAAATTTCCTGTTCTCTGTCGGCAGTACTTGGCTCGAGGTTCTCCTAGCAGTTGGTTCAAAAGTACTCTATGAATGAGACTCATAGTTAAAAGAAACAAAACTATGTTTATTAATTGCTTAGTAAACACAGTGACTAGTGCTCTACTGCCAAGTGACGGGTGACTGGAATTAAACATACGGTAGCCAGGTGTAGGTGACCTGGTCCTAGGCTAGTTAGGGAAAGTGAAATAAAACTGACAAAAATTGCCTATGACAAAACTAACTATAACCGGGGTGTCTGTAGGAGACGGTGAAGGTGGTGTGTGGTACGTCTCTAGTTACTGAAGGAGCTTCTGGTAACTTGGTAATTTGATTGGCGTCACTGGAGCATCTGGTTGTTGGTGCTGCAGAGCTCTAATGGTTGATGGCAATGGTAGCAGCCTCTGGATGGCTGCTGAAGAGTGATGGGCTGTTGGTGGCAACCTCTGGAAGGGCTGTCGAAGATCTATTAGTAATCGGAGGGCCCCAGCACTGGAAGTGGTGGAGCGAGCTCGAAGACTCGTAGGAACAATGCGTGAAGTTTGCAGCACACGGACTTATATAGTCAGGGTAGCGCGTGTTGCGGCAGCCGTGGGGGAGAGCAAGTGACGTCCCTCTGCTGCGTGGCTGGAGTGGGGGTAGTACCCTCTAGTCATGTCTCGGCCTTCGCGTAACTTCGGTGGTGCTCAGGCATGACCCAAGGGGGCCGATGGCTTGTTGGCTTTTAGCACTGCGGGGGGGTGAGGGTGATGCGCTACTTGTTTGCACTACCCCTCGTATCCACGTGTCCAGCTGCCCTCCAGGATGGTGGCAGGCCGCGACTTCCGTGTACGGGTTGGCACGGGGTTTGACTCACTCGGGGTATTCTAGGTTTGCAGTGAGACAAGTCGTAATCATAATTAAATAGTTGATCTAAGCGGCCCGCGTCAGAGTACTGAGATAATGTGTTTATTTTTGACGTTTAATAAAACATATTATTTCATATGAAATTGCTGTGGGTAATTCTTTAAATAATTTTTATGTTGGTAAACCCAGTAAGTTAAACCAGTAAGATCTTTTTTTAAGAGTATTTTTATCAGTGATTTGATGTGCAAATTTTTAGTAATGTAGAGCTGGATGTATTTATCACAACCCCTGAGGCAGGCATAGCACATTTTCTACCTGTGATATTCGAGTGTCTTATATATTTTCTTAATCTGAGCCTGCTGAGAACAGTCTAGTTCAGAGAGGTGAGTGTCTTTGTCACTGGACCTGCAGAAGAAAAACTTACCCAGATCTGTTTGACGTGAGCAACGTGTGAAATCTGAAGCTCTGTTTCACCACTGGCAATGGCCGATAATTCCATCACCTCCCGACTCCTGCTTCCAGCCAGCAATACAGAGCACACCACCGCCGAGCAGTTCTCAGGTAAAACAATGAACGATTGCAGTTTCTATCTCATCTGACTTCATCCCAACCAAGGTACCAACCATCCAACTTTACACACGGGGATTCTGCCCAAACGAATTTGAGTTCTCCGAGCATGATCTACACGACTCTGGCATTGCGTGTGTTGAAGACCTCCTCCCAACTCAAAACTAATTCTGTTTACTGCAAAGCTATCTGAGTACAGTTGGTTGTAGGGGTTGAAATCCCTTGTGCATGTTCAGGGAATAGCACTCCCAAAAATCAACCTTTGTCAACCTCACTCCAGCATAGGGAACCCACACTAAATGCCGGGCACCTTTCAGAGCTTGTGTTAGACCACTATTGACAGCACCTTTGTCTCACTATAGCTGTTTTGGATTTAGAGGTTTTCAGTCCTCATCAGTTATTATTGTGTGTTATCCCTATTAACATCCTTTATAAGTAACTCCTCCCATTCAAGTAGCCCTCAACAGAATTGTCCGACCGACATGAGGCATTAACAGCATCCGTTTCTGACTAGGCAGTCAGGACTGAGCCAGCCCCCCAATTTAGCCACCCAGTGTGTCTAGGTCCTGCTCCAATTTATTTTGCCAACGAGGGGGTCCATGTTTTATGTAATTCAGCCTTGACAATTTGGACATGCCAGGCACACCCTAGTGATTGCCATTTGTACCTATATGCCAGTTGTGCACTTTATTTGAGCCGTAACGCATCTCAATTTAGTACATTCGACGTACTAACCTATGTGTATGTAATCAAATTTCACAACTCGTAAACACCAGTCCATTTTCTAGCAGGAATCACTTAGTCACCCACCTATAAAGCACCGACCTCACACAAGTGGTTATTCACGTTCACTTGCGACCAACACGGATGCACGCTTAATCCACGGATTCAGGTGGAGCTAGCCAGCGCTAGTTACCACACCCTCACAATCTTAGTGTTAGCCATTCGCTAATGAATATACTAGAATCCAGTCATGCAACCAGGTGTGACGACCACATTTCACAATTGCACGAGATTGCCCATTGCCATTAGCTTTGAGCTAATTAGCCGATTAGATTAACAGCTGCTAACAGGACCTGCTGATTTAGAGCTCGTTAAGTGGACCTGTTACACGCTTAACCTTACCTGGACTTCAGGGAGTCCATTTTATAACACTCTGTGGCACGTAACAACAGCTAGCCTTGCAAAATGTTTGGCTCCAATCAAAGTGAGCATGAAGCCCCTGTGGCTACAACACCCAGACAACATATTCTAGAGGCCTCAGACAAGGGTTAATGCCTCGGCATGGGCATGTACCAGATCCAATGTGCACACTGCAGGAAACGCTTCCACTACACCTTCCTCGGGTGGGAAGACATACCTAGATACACAGAATATCTTGAATACCGGTGTGTATCTTGCTGAATTCAACAGTTAGCAAGATGCAGTTGGCCAGAATACAATGGTCAGGGAAACTTCACGGTCAGGTGTATAGCCTGCACAAATGAATTCCACTTAGCGTGTATAGGCTGGTGGGACGAACAAATTACTCGTTCTGGTCAAGCTTATCATTGAGAGGTCTGTCAACGTGGACCCTCATATCGACCTATAAATTCAAGCCCGAGACATAGCCCCTAGCCATCCCACACTTTCATGGAATATTACCTTCCAGAGTTCAGTAGCAGACCCCATAAAGATCCCATCGTGTTCTTACAAGAATGCCAGCTGGAACTAACCGAACATGAAATACCAAGAAAACATTTTGGAAAAAAGGGGGGGGGGGAGGGGGGGGGGAGGAGGACAGGTTACTATATTTATGTATATTTATTCAGAGAAAGTGCAATTCTTTATGGTGTTCAAGTCCTGTGTCCCTCAGCATCGTGGAAATTTTCCAAACGTACCGAAGTTGCAAGTTTTTAAATTTTCTAACAATGAAGAAAGAAATGATGCATTGCTGAATGCAATAACATACATACAAAGTATTCAAGTACCTATTTATCAACAAAGAATTCAGTGGCAATAGTTGTATATAAATTATATTTAAAATGTGTGTATGGCAGGATCATTAAATACAAAATAGTCCTTACTGAAATTCCAAACACAAACAGTGACTCCGTTCTTGCTCTGTGCGCCATTCGTGGGGCAGTCCGATAGTGCTCACTGCTGCATGCACTGCACAATGTTCATCAATGTGTTAAGTGTAGCATGCCGTTCATGCATGAATGAGCTACAGATCCGTTCAGTGCAAAAGAGACTCGCTGTTTGCAAAGGGTTTTTATATGTGATTAGTTTTATTAATTTTTATTAAGGTGTATTTATATCTTTTGCTTGCCTGTCCTGGCATTAAAGCTTATTTGCAGAGACACTTAGCAACAGCTACATAAGACTTTTCAGAAGAAGCTTATCAGTGCTCATTCACATAAAATAATCTCCTGATTATTTTCCTGCTCACAGTTGCCTTGTATGTGAAGTGTTTGCATTTTGCCTTGTGTAAACATTTCCCTCGAGATGCTGGCAGGAAGGTGTCCATTGCTAATGGTACCTACATGCCTTCATCTATAGTCTGGTCCAGTGGGTCTTCGAGGGCAGACGTGCTCTGCTCTGCACCGCGTGCCACGGGAGCTTCATCAAGTGTGTGTTAATCATTTAGGGTGTCAATAGTTGAAAGTTATTAATGTACCGGAACCTTTTTCTTAGCTTCGGCTCTCCCATGTGCCGACCCTCTTCTCTCCGTCGACTCACCACCACGGAGAGTTTCATCCACGTTATTTTCATTGGTGTAGTTAAGCCATTTTCGCCGCATAGGCCCGTGGCAGGCCTCGTGTACCAGGCCTGCTTCAGACACGGGGAAATTGTATGTTACCACGTATAATCTTTCTGGTAATATATTTAGTTGTTTCAAACTTCGTGTCTTATTTCAAGTAACGCACATTTCACCTCAGGAACTGGCCTTATCCAGAGAGTGTAACCACGTGCTCAGTGTTTTAAAGTATAGCCATGACTTTTCTAACTAATTCGTAAGACGTGCACTGCAAAGGGATGCCACCACAGGCTGTCCACCTGTAACGACCCTGAGAAACAAGACCTCATGCTTTTCCGAGATTTAGAGAAGCTAGTGCCCTGGGAAATCGAACATCTGCACCTGCATTCATCGATGATCTGGAGCATCTTTAAGGTAACCTGGCATTATACGTCTCTCGCAAGCCCCAAGCCACGTTAAGTGTACAAAAATATATTGTTAGAAAAATTGTCTTTCTGTAGTCAAACAATTATGAATAATTGTTTTTATATGCATAATAATTATTTAAATCAAAAGAAAAATAAGATGATTCTTAAATTCATAATATAATTCCTTTTACACAATTTTAATGAACAATTTACAAATCTGCAAGTTACAAGTAGTAAAACTGAAAATATTAGTGAATTTTACAAGTACCTGTTGCATAATTGATGGTTTTTCGACAAGTTTGTAAAAACTATTCATTTACACTACTATATTTTCTACAAGTGTCCACTTGCTTATCATTTCAAGTTACAAGTGAGGTTGTGTAGGTATTTAGGCTTCTGTGTTGACTTTTATTAATGTCACTATGCAGAATTTGTGGCTAGATTCATCCAGGTATAAAGAAAGTCATTTTGGAGTGCAGTATCAACAAAGAGCAGTGCATATTAATCGGAGGAAGAAATTTTATAGGTAAAGAGTGAATTTTAATTTTGAAAATAATGCAAAGTGAAAAGAGAGGTTCCGAATGAGTCCAAATAAGGTAGAATTATTGTTCCAAAAAATTGGATTGAAGTTACTGCATGTTACAAAAAGAATGGTGCTATATTCATTAAGCAACAGATATGTACAGCGTTGCTGAGTGGAAGTGGAAGTGGATCCCAGTTCAATTCGAGGGCAGACATGCCTGGAGTACATACATTTTATAGAACAGTTGCATAAATCAGTACAAACCTTTAAATTTAAATTAATGAAAAATTAAAACATGTACCACATTAAGTAATGCATGAATCTCACAATTAATAAAAAAACTATACTAGTAATTTGCCCTTTCCCGGTAGCAGGGTAAGGTTGGGATGGGTTAGGTTATGTTATGATAGGATAGGTTAGGTTGCAATAATGCTTTGCTCATGTCAATAAAAATCAAAACTATTTAGTAGCTTATTTATTGAACTGATTAAAAGTATGTATTTATTATTGTACATTTTAGTACATTAGGCCTCCAAAAATCCTTTAAGTATGTACAATCTTTGCCCGATAGTATGGCGCAATGCTTGTGCATATGAATTAAATTTCTTCCATTCTTGCACTTTTTATTTCTTTGTTAGTGTTTAATTGAATGCACCAAATAATACAGACAGTTATTCTTTGATTTTGTTGTTTATCACGCTTGCCCATTCTCATCATATAACCATAACAAAACCACACACAAACTATCAACAGCAATTAAAACCTCAAAATATCATTGAAGGAAGAAAAACAGAATAGTTGAACGATTACACACAGATAAATATAAAATGGGAGACAATTCCTGATGAATAGCAAATTATAAACTGAACTGCACCAATCAGCGGACTTGGTATAAATAAACTTATGATATTAGAAAATAGTTTTCCAATATGCAACACAAATTATTAGTACATGTAATTTATAAAATTTTACTAATAATATAGGTAGAATTGTACAACAGGCTTCAGGTGCTCCTTTACTGCTGACAAACACTAATGAACCATCAGTGATTTTAGGGCTCATCAGCAGTAAGGGAACATAGCTCCTAAGTGCTGGGACTGCCAGGGAAGATGCCCTGGCAAGTGGTGAGAGCGGGGAAGGGGAAGCAACAAGGTTGTCAGACCTCCCCCCTCCATGCTAGGCCAAGCGGGAAAAGAAAACAAACCACCCATTCAGGCTGGAAATGGCGCAACTGGGGTGAGAAGCAGACCCCCACCACTATAACCCAGGGTGCCGACCATCGCCTGACCTCAAGAAAATTGAATGTTGCAACCACCTGCTGAGAAAATATTGTAATAAAATAAAGAATATTTCAGAACAGACAAAATTGGGAAGCCACCTTTATGGAAAATGATGCTGCAAAATTCTTGAAAATGTGCATAGCCGTAACTGAAACTGTGAAACACAGAAAGAATGCTAGTTGCGATGTAGACAAAATTGCTATGCTCAGGAAAGACATTGTGAATGGACCGAATCATGTATTTGGGGAGTATTATAACTAGAGTTGTTCCGATACCGATACTAAGTATAGGGTTTGGTATCATGCCGATACTTTAGTATCGGTTGTAGACAGTGATGTCAGGTTATTACTTTCTTTAGGCACAAAAATTACTGTATTTTGGTTTGTGTACGCCACACATTAAAACAAAAATAAAAATAAGAACAAATACCATATTTACTCATGTATAGCACATCCTTTTTTCTCAAAATAAGGGAAAAAATTTCTGGGGTGCTATACATGGACACAAAAAAGAGGAAGGAGGATTGGTAGCCATAAATTGTCCGGGGATGTTGAGGGAAGTGGCGGGACTGTCTATTGTCTCATCTCTTGCTCTTACATCACTCCTCTCACTTCTTTCTCAGGTACCGTTCAGTTATGTGTAGGTCGAAACCCTGCCCCCCCCCCCCACCCCCCATCATTCTGCCTAACAACATTCTGTCACACTGCAAACCAGAGCTGCAATGTGTTTACAACCCCCCCCCCCCCCCCCCAAACCCCTTCACATAACACTCAGATGTTGCTGGTCGATAATTCCGCCAAGCCCTCTTTGTTTCCATTGCGGAGGCTAGCGAGCCATGAGGGGGGGGGGGGGGGGATGAGGAGAGACATTCTAGTACGGAAAAAAAGCCGGTCACTGCTAAAAGGAGAAAGAAGAAAAATGAAAAACGAAGCTGGAAATGTTGAGTAGTAGAAGCAGAAGGATTCTGGATTTTTTTTGTTATTTTGGCTTTTTGTACCCAAGTTATTTAATTAATGTATTTTCCAAACCTATCACACTAACCACACATTAATGTAAAAAATAAAAATTTGTTCCATAAATACTAACAGGGCGCCACAAATTTTTGGTGCAATTTTATTAAAAAATTTTTTTCCCTGGAACCTGTTGCAAAAATCATGGTGCACACTATACACGAGTGCATGTTATACATAAGGAAATACGGTATGCATCGCTCAAAATAGTTCACCTAAAATCACTTGTATTTCAAAGCAAATGGTTTCCCCTGAAAAAGTTATGCAAAATATTTTAACAAGGAACTATTATTTGTAAATATGTTTTCTTTTGTGTTTAAAGGTTGTTTTATCTGATAAGGTTGGTGTTTCATTGTATCTGGCGTAAAATTAACATGACTTCAAAAATGCAATATTTTTTAAACTCAAAGAGCATCATCTTCGCGAATAAAATTGCAATTGGGTATATACCCAAAAAGTATAATACTCTACCACTTTTCAGCAAAAAATTATTTGAACATCAAGCGACTTGCATTATAAGTGTTCATTTTCAGTAACTTCTTGCAGGGAAATCGGAGGATTTATATTAATTTATTTCAATAGACACGAGTTTTTGAATAAACTGATAATATTTATGTGCTTATTCAACACCTTTAGCTGTCTAATAATGGGTAGGTAAGCACCGAGCTGAGTGCAGTGTAACTCAGGACAGGGAAAATCAGAGGATGTGGTTTTGAATAAATAATTATTAAAGATAGTGAAGAAATCAATTATTATCACCTCGTTTGTGTCTTAAAATTACAAGTTTTCATTGCAGTAAAATATGATTAATTACTTTCAAAGACAGACACTTTTGCCACGCATGCAAAGTGTTGACAACAGGTAGCAGCGTGGAGAGGTCATCATCCTGCCCCCCCCCCCCCGCAGTAAACCAACAGACTTGACACTGCCCGATCGATAACTTCTCTGAGCACTCCTAGCTGATAGTGTACTTGGGACATTTAAAATTTGACTTGCATTTGGTGTCATATTATTTGCATTTTTAGAGGGTTTGAAAGTTTTAGGTCAGCTTGCATTTTGTGTCGGATATTACAATGAATTAAATACAGTATTTCAAGACACTATTTTCTTTATTTAAATGAGTCTAGGAGAAATATATTTAATGTATTATTAACAGTAATACTTTTACTAAAATTCAGTGCCTAGGGCATTAGTATCGATTTTGGTATCAGGTTATCGGTATTGGAACATCTCTAAAACTGTGAGCAGTAATTTTGCCAGGGAACCAAGGCCAATGAAAAAAATATAACACCAGATTTAAATAATCTGGGTTGTACAATAAAATTATCAGCTCCAACAGGTTCATTAAACGTCTGGAGCTAAGGAGATCCTTGAAGAGAACTCTGTTTTAAAATGGAGCTGTAGGACAGTATATTCAATCAGCAAGGTAAAACGTAGTACACCTCAGAATAACTATGAACATTATGGTCCAAATTGCCAAAAGGTAGTTAGTATTTAGCCTTGAAAAAGCCAGTCACGTCCTTGCTTAGTTCACCCTGCAGCGATTACATTACGACATTCTGCACATCAGTTATGTACAATAATGCAAGAATTTGTTGCTTAGACTTACAGCAACATACACCGCATTCTCTTGGTTGTACACCGGTCATCTCTACTGACCATCCTAACTTGTGTTGACCAGGAGCTAGAGTGCATTCACCATGTGTTTATTTCCCATACCGAAATAAAATGTGGGCCAGCCTTTAATTTGAGTATTTTACCTGTAGATTTAGCACCCTTCCATAGTTACCCTCACGTAACAGGTAATCCCAGGGAATTTCACTCAAACGAGCCAAACACAGCTTTTACACACACGCACTAGCTTTGACCGCCCTTCCCGTCAACCCCTTGGCCGTGAAGGAAAGGAGGAGCTACACAGGTACACTGTTCTGGAAACAACTTGTCAGCATGATGTTCACCGGCCTCTCCTCCGCGGGATTTGCCGGGAGAGTCTGTCATTCCCTAGGTTGGGAAGACTGGGACAGGGCCACACACCCATGTGTGTCTTTAGACAAGGTGAGCCCTATCTTCCCCCATGTACCATAGTCTCTGCCAAAACTTGGGAACATGATTTCCGCCCGTCCTCTGCCCGTACAAGGTGCCACACATAAGACTGCACGAGCCTGCAGGCGTGATACAATGGCAGTAGGGTGAAGTCCACTTTCCAATGCCCTACTCACAGAGGAGAGGTCTAAAAAAGAAGGTATGACAGATACTCTCAGCATCTGGTAGAACGCACGAATATCAGCCTTCCCTGGTTAAAGCGATAGATGGATTAACACCTCAAGTTCAGGCACAAGTGTTCACTAACTACAAGACCCAAAGGAAGTTCTGGTAATCAGAGATCTCTTCAACCCACCAGAGAAGACCGGCCCAACGGAGTACCCTCGGTGGATTGCCGAGCCTCTGAGTCAACCCGATCAGCAACCGACACCAGTAGTTGCTTATCTAGTACCAGCCGTTCTGTGACTCACACCTCCTCCAAAGCCTCAGGTCTAAGTTCATCACCACACTCCACCAGTATCAGTCACACTTTACTCAAATACTGCTCCCAAATTGCATCGCCCAGGTATATCCAAAGCAGTAGTGGCACCTAGATGCCATATTGTGTTGCCCATGCCTGATTTTGTGCCCTGCCGTATAACCACATGGCCAGTTTTGTAAAATGGGTAGGCGCCAGCAACCGAACAGAACTGAACCCTTGAACACATAGAAAAAACCTGTCTCAGCAGCTAGACAAAAAGACAGGGACATCCTCTGCGAAGACAGTATAGTGAGTATTTATTCCTGGTATGTCACACGTAAATTATTTCAGCAAAAGCGTTTAAATATTGACGCGTGCAGCTTATACTACTATTAATTTAAATTGCGACTCATCTCACTTCAAACCAAGTATACCTACTCCTACCTACGAGTGAATTGAACCCCGCACCAACCCGTACACAGACTTCATGGTCTGCCACAATCCTGGAGGGCAGCCGGACACACGGATCCAAGGGGTTCACAAGCCAGCAGCGCGTCACCCCCCGCCACCCCACCGTGCCGAGAGCCAACAAGCCGTCAGCCACCTCAGGATGTGGCCGAGCGCCACCGAAGATACGTGAAGGCAGAGAGATGACTAAAGAGTGCTAACCTCACTCCGGTCCCACACCAGAGGGACGTCACGCACCCTCCCCCGCGGCCGCCAGGGACACATGCAACCCTGACTATACGTCAGTGCATGGCGGACCTCACCAATTGTTTCCTTCAGTCTTCGAGCTCGCTCCTCCACTTCCAGTGCTGGGGCCCTCCAGAGGTTGCCACAACTGCTCAACGGTCTTCAGCAGTCACCAGAGGCTGCCGCCCTTGACATCACCGTTAGAGCTCTAAAGGACCCACGACCAGATGCTCCAGTAATGCCAATCGACAACAGTTACCAGAAGCTCTTCATTGGTAACTAGAGACATTCCACACACCAACATTCACAGTCTCTTTTAGACACTCCAGATAGTTAGTTTTTACATTTATTATTCTTCGACAGTTTTTATTAACTTTCTGAATTAGCATAGGACCAAGTTGCCTACACCTGGCTAGCGGAGATTACTTCCAGCCACCCGTCTGCTTGGAAGGAGTGAACACGAGTCACTGTGTTACTACGTGATTAATAAACACAGCTTTGTTTCTTTCAACTGCGAGTCTCATTCTTAGAGTATTTCCAAGTCAGCTGCTAGGAGAACATCGAGTCGTGCACTACAGACCGGGGACGCTGTATTTTATTACGAACTGGCTACGGCTGAAGACACCCCCTCAGGAGGCTCCACACCGATACACACTCATTAGACGTCCATCTATCATATTCCCACCGAGCACCCAGGTGCTGGAGGAATATCATAGAAGAGCCCCTACCACCAGGAATACCTTTTCAGCCTGGGAGAGAGAGTACACCGGAGTTGCATCTCCACCGAGTACCTAGGTGTTGCCAGGGATATTTGCTGAGGTGCTACGACCAGACCTTGCCTGGAAACGCACACCCAGTAATAGCAGTGGTGGCCTCCACAGCTCCAACACCTCTGATCTGCCCGCTAGAGTGGGGGATCTTCTGAGGCACCAGGCTAATGCTACCAGCTGTTACTGGGCAGAAACTATTCTAGGGTTTCTCTTCGTATCCGTGGTGCCCGACCTGCTGTTCTCAGCAACCATCTCTACTCTATGCCATATAAAGTGAGACACTGAGCAAGGAGGGAGGAGCAAAGGATTGCTCATCTTGTTGCCAAGCAGCGGATTGGTTTAGCTCCCCTTACAGCGGAACGACACAGCACCGCCTTACTTAGGTTATCGAATAGACCTTCATCGCCAGTATGTGTATGTACTCTCTCCCCCTACTCGTACCCACTCTGACTACCACCCTGTCCTGAGTGGTGTGGTGAACGAGATCGAGTGACGTCTTGGAATCTCTAATGCCACCTTTTGGAGTTCAGCTGCAGCTAGGGTATACCAGCATAAGGGACTAGTCAACCGAAACCTAGAGAACTTTGTTCCTCTTTGCAAGGCTATGTGCCCAATCGCCATATCCAGCCGGAAGTGACCCCTGCCCAATACCCTAGACGCGCCTCTTACCTAAGCGCAACTAAAGCCACGAAGACTGTGTCCTAGCCTTAGTTAACCGGACATGCATCAATACATTTAACTCGTCGTGTATAATCTATTTGCGGTTTCTTCACACCTTTCCTAAATGTGACATGCATCACAAGTATTTTACAATTCTCTTAACATAAAAGTACTTTTTTTAAATTAAATTTAAGTTTTGCTGATATTTGATCTATTTATTATATATATATATTAAATGTATAATTAATAAAAATAAAACTAAAGAGAAAATGTGTGTTTTGGTAATGCCTAGTAAGAAATAGTCAATATGGAAAATACGTATTATTGAAGGGAGTGCAGATGAAAGTGGTGCATAGCCCCTCTGGTGTAGTTTTCTAGACTTGGTTAAGCTTTGTTTGCATGAGGAGAAGGCATATTCTGGAGTTAGATCTTTAGCAAACTCCAGGCTCCAGGCTTGAGGTGTAAAGTTGGAAGTAAAAGTGAATGGACTATATATAATGGACATTGTCACAGTGTGATCAATATTATACATTGTGAAGAGATTTACAGTTGCCTAACAAAACTGGTACGTGACTCACTCAGTTTTTGCACAAGGTAATTTGCCTTCCATCTGTAAAGTGTAGTACAACGTGTTTAACGTGCCATGGGCATCGTCTTTGTCCTAATCTAGCCTCGCCATAGCTGCAGCCCCCTCTTAAGAGACATTACGCCATAGCTCACCTTGAATCCTAGGGTTGGATCAACCAGCTGATGCATCATGTTGGGCTGCAACCTGCTTCGCATCATGGTGGGCCTCTCTACCCCTTCGGCCTTTGGCTGCGGAGGGGAAGGAGTCGCCCCCTTCTGCCATCTCCGCCATTTCTCAGCCGTCCTCTCTGCTACCCCTGCACCCGCTGCGCTGGCTCTATGAATACATAGAGCCCGCAGCCCACAGTTAAAGGCTGTCTCATGTCAGTCTATTGTAGGGCATTATTCTGCCCAGTGTTTACGGTTTTGTTAAATGTGACAGCTATTGCCATGCTGCATGAAGGCAGAGAGTAGGACAAAGAAAATTTGGCTGCGTGTTGTGACGGACGCATCTAAATGGGGCGGCGGTGTTAGGAGCAAGAGGATGAGAATGCTGATTAGGCAGAAGGGGTGAGGTGGGGGAAAATAAAAAAAATACACGAAAAAGAGAGTGGAATTGTTAAAGGGAGCTTTGAATGGTGTGAGCAGGCATGGTGGATGGAGGAAGGGAGCGGAGCAGTGGGGACATGGCTAGGGGTGGGATGACAGACAGGCAGAGGGAAGGGGGCAAGGAGGAAGAATAAGGGAGCAGCCAGCGGTGGGGATACAATGCTGTAAAACACATGATAAATTATAAATCTAAATATTTAAAATATTTTTCATGGTGAAAGAAGCTCAGCATTATAGTTGTGAATATATTTAGATGGGTAATTTCAATGTTGTTTCATGAATACAGAAATTATTACAGAATTTCGCAAATAAAAAACACAATTTTCCCACATTTTTCATTACAGTAGACTCACTTTTATCTGATTTAATTGGGACTGAGAATACCTCAGATACAGAAAAATTGTATAATACAGAGACCTGGGATTAATACGTAACAAAACCGCTGCATCAATGTAAAGTCAGTGTTTATTTAATACATGCATTACAAAACAATGCATATGTACATATGTAATTAGTCTAGTGAGATAAACAACATATTTTGTAGATTAATTTTTCTTACAAAAGTCTTTTATTAATTTTTGCATCAACATCTCACACCTCTTCTTTGCAGCGAGATTGTGCCAATGCTGAAGCGACAAGAAATCATGAGCTGTGAACTCCTCTTGCAGCTCATTGTAAGTGAAAGCTGCCTCCGTAGCCTTCCAACCATCAGAATGTGGCATTTTATGGGTTTCATCAGTGTCTTCTTCTTCTTCTCTCCGGCAATTTATGACCAAATTAGAGATCGAATCTTCTGTTAAACAAACTGTAGGTCTCCATAAATCCACTCGAGGATGTCTTCATTCTTTACTGACTCAACAACATGAAGTTGATTAACTAGCTCTAGAAGTTCAGTAACGACACTGTCAGATTCTTTTCCCCATGACTCACTGCTGGAATTTTCAAAATCAGAAAGATTCCCTCACGATTTTTGTGCTGTAGACTATTTGACTTCTTCTCAGGCAATAGCAGTCCAGTAAACATCTTTAATTGTAACAGCTTTAATAGCTTCTATGACGTCGTTCTTTTATCTAATTTGGCGATAGAGGTGTACAAATATTGAAAAATTTGAATACTTGCAGATAGTAAATTACCAATTATTCACATTCGAACTGTGAATATCTTAAGCCAAAATTGTGAATAATTTACATTCCTGTCTGAAGTGGTTATTTGTATTAACATTACCGGTATATACTTACTCATTTGCAGTCATTCATTTCAAATTCTATTCCTTTGATGTTAGAGCTAGACCTTTCTGACCACAACTCATTATTTTTATGAATTTTTGCCTTTTGATGCAGCAGCAAATAAAATCTAGCAGGTTGTTTACATTAATATCTGATTGAATAACTTGTTTAGAAATGTGGCCAAAACTAGAATTATTAAGAAAAACCATCACACACACACATTAAATTTAACTGTAGCATTTAAAAAAGTAGGATAAATTTCTTCTATTATAATGTTTACAGTTGAAGAAATAGGCATTATGGTCAACTATCAATCTATTGTTTTTCAGGGGAGTGCCAAAAAATGTCCATACATGCGGATAAGTAGATGAGGATTTTGACATGTACATCAATAAATTACAACTTCTAATCGTATAAAACTTTATGTTGAGTATAGTAAGAGCTGTACATTATCTGTGAATAAAGTTTAGCTAATAAACACA
Organism: Dryococelus australis; assembly: GCA_029891345.1. Classification (NCBI taxonomy): domain Eukaryota; kingdom Metazoa; phylum Arthropoda; class Insecta; order Phasmatodea; family Phasmatidae; genus Dryococelus; species Dryococelus australis. The sequence goes on along the minus strand of CM056993.1, from coordinate 216,647,552 downwards.
ATAAAAATGGGTATTTTAGAAAACTTATTATTGTAAATAAAAACATTTCACCTAAACTCGTTTATATAAATAAAATATAAAATAACATCTTAAAACACAGTATAGAGTAACTGAGTATAATTCAACACCGAATACAAGTCAAATTTTAAATTTCCTGCGTGCAATATCAACTAAGAGCACGCGGAGAAGTTATCGATCAGAAAGTGTCACGGCGGATGGTTATAGAGATGGGTGTAGCAGGGGGAAGGATTACCTCTCAACGCCACTACTTGTTGGCAACACCTTGCGCGCTTGGCAAATGTCTGTCTTTTAAAGTAGTTAATTATATTTCACTGCAAAGAAAACTTACAATTTTGAGACAGAAATGAATAATTAAGGTGATTATAATTGATTTCTTTGCTGTCTTTAATAAGTAATCATTCAAAACCACATCCTCTGTCGCTGTTGTGAGTTACACTGCACTCACCTCGGTCTTACCTACCCATTATTCGATGGCAAAAGGTGTTGAATAGGCACTTACATTTTATCACTTCATTCAAAAGACGCATCTCTATTGAAATTAATTAATATAAATCCCCTGAGTTCCCCACAAGAAGTACTGAAAATGAACTTTATACTTATAATAAAAGTCACTTCATATACAAACCATTTTTGGAGACAAGGGGAGGTCAAGTATATGCTTCTGGGCATATAATTTTATTCACGAAGATGCTGCCCCTTGAGTTAAATAAATATTACATTTTAAAGTTGTGTTAATTTTACACCAGATACAATGAAACACCAACTTTACAGGAAAAAATTACCATTATTCACAAAAGAAAACATCTTTACAAATAATAATTCCTCGTTAAAATGTTTTGCATAACATTTTCTAGCAAAACCACCTGCTTTGAAATACAAGTGATGTTAGATGCAACTATTTTGAGCGATGCATAATCTTGATAAAATATCTACGTTCACCAGGCACACATTTGCTCTAGGCCGGCATGTGAAGGCAAGGCAAGCAAAATGGGCATGGCCGAGAGTCTTGTTTTTTTTCCTTTTGTTAGGCACCAGCTTCTCCTATTGTGGCACGGGACATGTGAGGGGAGGAAGGAAGGTGCGCCACTGAGAGAGACAGAAAAAAGGATGAGAGAGAGGACGCTAGGTTGCTTAGTTTGTTGATATAGGTAACCACTTCCCTCTCAGAGGTGTGTAGGGGAAGTAGCAAGCCAGAATCACACATCGCACCACACCACAGCGTCAGACAGGCGTATTGGGAAGAGACTAGATGACGCGCCGTGCCACAGAGCAGTTATAAACGGCGGCGTGCATGAAGTATTTCACATCCAGTTACTAGATGTTTGCATAAACAACCAGCTTAAAAACTATAGTTGCAGGAAATATTAGGTGAAGGGACCCGAAATATACTTTGATCAATGGTCCATGCGATAAACAATACAAGCGGTTTATGTTAACATTATTTACACAGGAATTTCGCTGGGACCACAAAAAATTGTTGGTGGATGCAGTTCATTGATACATGCGATAATGTTACATCGAGAGTCGACTGTAAACAGTTGTGTTAGCGGACTTGTACACGAGTGCAAAACAAAAACATCTTTGTATAGCTTTTATCCACATACTACATGGCCATCCCCCCTCGGCATAGAATTAGGACTGAAAATTATGTATAGTTCCAACCAAATGTATATAAAATGGGCATTATATATTTACCAGTATCATAACAGGCCCAATACTAATTTTATTATGTGGTCTCAATTCTTAACAATGAACAGTTATCCTATCAGATACACCACGCAGCGGCCAACTGTTTCACTGCGTCTGACCTCTAATAAGGTCATAGCAGTCATGGACTATGGTACAGTCAATTGCTACCATTCCTACGCATTCCCAACTCTATCTTAGATCGCAGAAATTTTATCAAAATTATCCTTTGCCCAAAATAGTTACACCTATGACCACTGTAGCATTTCTAAGCAAATAGTTCCATCTAAAAATGTTATGCAATAAAAAATTAACCAGTAATTAATGTTTGCAAAGAGGTTATCTTTTGTGTTTAAATGTTCTAGATTTTCCCGTAAGGTTAGTGTTTAATCATATCTGTTGTAGTATAGGTCATATAGGTTAAGTTTAGGTTATGTGTACATACCGAGAGAACAACAGGCGTTGCAAAGTGAGTAACACATCTGAAGGTGTGCTGGGCAAAATACGTAACAATATATATGGTGTCAGAAGTGGTCTGCCCTCGCCCTAAAGTTGACTTCATAGTGGAAAACATGAGTTATTAGTGAATGTAGCAGGAATACAGTGCAGAGTTCAGGGTTCGCCTATTTTTCGGTTAGGCCTACCTCGTTCTGGTCAGCATTGTGCGATACAATGGCATCGGTACAGTTTCAGGTGGTTCCGCTGGAGAACTTAAGAGTTTCGTAATCCAGTAAAGTGGAGCAAATGTATCAAACGTTTTGAGCGGTTACGAATTGCGCCGGAGTTGGATAAGAAGTTAGAAGAAGGGGAGGTCAACATGTTTCTGTATTGTAGGGACTGAAGCTGACGACATGTTGGATTCATTTGCACTAACAGCCATGGACTGTAGGAAGTTCGATAAGGTGAAACAAAAGTTCAACTGTTGACGAGAGGGCAAAGTTTTTTAAATGGCGTCAGGCAGAAGGCGAGATGGCAGATGCATATATAAATTATGTACCCGTAAGTTGGGGTTTCTTTGCCTCTACAAGGAATACTTTGCTCCAAAAAATTACTTCATCTATGGCACTGTACTATACACAAGATAATATTCTGAAGATTGGGTATTTAATTTTTATGATGTTGGCATCACTGTAATTCCTTCAGCATTTAGTTTCATGGTTAAGCATTCAACTCTTTGTAACAAACTTCTATGGTGTTCTTTATAGTGTTCTCCCTCCAATATTTTAGTTTACATCTTTTTTATGTTGTTTAATTAAATTTGTTTTACAGAAATGCCACGGGCGTATAAAGAAAAGTTGGGACCTGCATATATGTTGATTATTTCCAAGAAACGTTAGAGTTGTGTCTAGTTGCAATTAAAAGTGGATCAATCACTCACACAAAAACTGAAGAGATGTATAAAACTCCTAGGAGAAAAATCTTGAACAAACTCAAGAATTACGATTCTAAGAAACCAGGTTTGCCTCCAGAATTTACATTAGAAGAAAATTCTTTCGCTGAATATATCCAATATATGAGTGACTTTGGTTTCCCATTAAACGAGTTTGATCTTTGAGTAATTGTAAGAAGTTATCTCAATCATATTGGAAGGCGAGTAAAAAGATTCAAAGGAAATTTACCAGGCCATGAATGGCTATTAGGTTTCATGAAATGCCATCCTGAGCTATCAGTTCGCTTCGCAGCCAACATCAAGAGAACACGAGCAGCGATAAATGAGCAGACTTTGAGAGACTATGTTCGTAACTTAGGTGAAGTTGTGAAAGATGTACCCCCAGAGAATATTTGGAACTTTGATGAATTAAATTTAACAAGTGATCCAGGACGAAAAAGGATATAGTAAAGTGTGGTATAAAATACCTGGAAAAAAATCTGCAATTCGTCAAAAACCAGTGTGTCCATTATAATTGCTGGAAGTGCTGCAGGAAATATTCTTCCTCCATATGTAGTTTATCGCTCATTACACCTTTGGTCTACGTGGACTGAAAATGGACCCAAAGGCTGTCGATACAACAACACTGAAAGTGGATGGTTCAATGCACATACCTTCTCCAACTGGTTTGAATCACTTATGTTACCTATTATAAACAAATACCAGGAAAAAAGGTAATAATTTGTGATAATTTATCACCACATTTTTCTGTGCATGTATCGAATCTTTGTAACGAGAATGATGTGGTTCTCATATGCCTTCCGCCTAATAGTACACACTTGACTTAGCCACTTGATGTGGCATTCTTTCACCTGATGAAGGTTGCTTGGAGGAAGGTCTTGAGGGAGTGAAAGGAAAGCCCTGATGGTAGAAATAAGGGAGCGTTGCAGAAACAACATTTCCCTTTGCTTTTAAAATGGCTTATGGATAATTTGGCTTGCTCGACTCCAACAAACCTCCAAGCAGGGTTCCGCAAATGTGGCATTGTACCTATTAGTGTTGAACTCCTGTCTCGTATACCAAGAGCTGAATGTAATGATAATTAAGTTCAGGCATTTTTCCTAGAAAGTTGACAGAAAAAGAAGGTAGAGTGGACCAACTCCTTAAGTTCACAAAAAGGAAGGAAAAGGAAAATGAAAGTAACACCAGACCAAAGTGTTACCAACAAAAGAGACAATTGTAAAGATATTGTGCCTGAAAATACATTGAAAAGTAAAAGTTCTGGTGATGACAACAGTGATATGAATGAAGAACAAATTGTTCAGGACTTGAGTGACGATATTGATTTACGTACAATGCATCCTCCATGATGAAGAGAAAGAAGTAGAACTTGATCAGCAAGCTATTGCAGTGGCAACAGGGAAGAAACGTCCTGTTTCTCAAGCCAATAAAGAGGAAGATTGGTGAATATGCCATGTACTGCTATGAAGAAGATTTGTTCCCAGGTGTGATCACACATTGTAATGACCATGGAGCTAGGATCAGTGCAATGAAGCGTTCATGTAAATCATGGAAGTGACCCAAAGACACTGACAAATTATTTTATTGCTGGGAGGATATAATTGGTAGCATATCACCCCATAAATTAGTGTCAAAGAGAGGTTTTCATTCAGTTCATGAGTTAGACTCAGCTTGGTGAATGGAAATCAGAAAACTGTAATGTTCAGAAAACTGTAATGTTTCGATTTATCCATACGTTGACTAGACATACAAATAGGCTTCTGCACTGTCTGTTCTGTTTAAATGTGTTTAGTGTGTATAACTAACAATTTATAATGAATCCAGAAGTACCTATAAAATACCTACGGTAATGTATTTTAATGATTGAACATATTTTTATTGAATAATATTGACTTAGTTATGAATATTAATCATTCACCTTTGTTCTTTGCCAAAAGCATGTGTTTCAGTTAACGTATATTTAATTTATTAAGGTAATTTGTTGAATAGAAAGGTATAATGGGCAATAACACCCCAATTGTATGCCTACTTTTGTCCTAAATAAGCAATCATTGTAAAACAGAGGTAGTTAAATTCTGGAGCAAAGTCTCCTTGTCCTATACGTAAACATGTCCCCAAAATGAAATTAGGTGTATTTAAGAAACCAGCATCATTGTGCTCAATTTGTTCAAGGATTAAAAAACAGCAATAATTCAACTATTTTTTACTATTCAGTTTGAGTGTGGCACAGGTTTTATATTCTTTCTTAAAATTCTGGAGCAAACTTACTGTATATAAATTGGCGGAAACCTGCAAGCTCCAGACTCCAAAAGCTTTGGAGAAAGCTGTACGGCGGACTTGACAGGTGGAAGCAGTGAAAGACCAGCAATCCACCGTGCTGCATACAGGGGATACAGCAGTCGAGATGGTGAAGCTCACCAAAAACGTCAAGACACCTACCTCCATGTTTCGCAGCAAAGGTGAACCAAATTGAAGGGAGGGCAACGTCCAGAAATATCGCCACAAAGGAGGCTGTACAAAATGTGGGAGAGCAACAGAACATCCATGGTTTAAGTGCCCCGTCATGTTTCAGTGAAGTAAGGCAGGCGACAGGTGGGGCAGCCAGTAAAGAATACGAAGGAGTATTTCAAGATCTGGGAAAATTAAGTCAGGAGTACGCACTGAAGCTCAAAAATAATTGTACTCAATATGCTGTAGCTGCACCTAGAAGAGTAGCACTTCCTTTAAGAGACGCAGTAAAACAAGAGCTTTTCCGGCGGCTGCCATTTGGAATTAATTCTAGTCCAGAGTATTACCACAGGCAAATGCAAAAAAATAATGGAAGGTGCACCAGGGGTGGTTAATCAGGTGGATGACATATTGGTGTGGGGCTGTACAAGAGAGGAACACAATGGGAGCGTCAAAGAGGTTCTCTGCAGATTGTAGGAAGCAGGAGTGACCCTTAACACAGCACAGTGCCAGTTTGCCGTAACTTCTGTCAACTTCCTACACCATAGGATAAGTGCGGGCAAAGTACAGCCCGATAACAGCAAAATTAATGCAATAATGGAGATGCAGGAACCACATGACCTCACAGAACTACGCACATTTTTGGGCATGGTGAATTACGTCATGAAGTTCATACTGCAGTTGGCAGACAAAACTGGATCACTTAGAGAGCTCCTGCTGAAGAGTAATGAATGAGCGCTGGGCACTGCACAAAAAGAGGTAGTAAAAGTGCTGAAAGAATAAATATGCAAGGAACCAGCATTGGCGCTGTACCAGTGAAATGCAGAGACTAGAATTGCTGCAAATGCCTCATCCTATGGGCTAAGAGCCATATTGGAGCAGCAGCAGAAAGGCGAGTGGTGACCGGTACTGTATGCTTCAAGGTCCCTTAGCGAAGAAAAAAGGTATGTACAAATTGAAAAAAAGGCCCTGGCCATAATGTGGGCTTGTGAAATATTCTGCGACTACATTCTCGGCATGAAAGTAATGCTCCACACCGATTATAAACCCTAAAGACGTTGTTGAAAAGCAAACCGCTGGCATACTTAACTTAACTTCAAGGCTTCAGTAACTGAGAATCCACCTGATGTGCTTTGAATTTGTTGTAGTGCAGGTGCAGGTCCCCAGTCGACACTCCTGATGGCAATGGGTGGGACATATTGGAAGAGAAACTGTTTGTCGAATCTGTAATCGGACACACACCTTTTCAGACACCAGACTCAAAGAGCTCACGAGAGCACAAGAAGGTGATCCAGAATCACGTATATTGAAAGAACAAATACTGAAGGGCTTTGAAGACAAGGAGTCAATATTCTGGGCACATAGGTGTCAGTTGTCAGTGTGTAATGGCCTAATTATGTACGGCAGTAGAATATTCGTTCCCAGACGACTATGACATGAGATGTTACAATGCATTCATGATGGGCACATGGGGATCAAAAAAAGGTTGCAGGCGAGCAGCGGAGACTGTGTGGTGGCCCAACATATCTCGAGAAATAAAAACAATAGTAGAAGACTGTCGTCAGTGCTTAGAACAGATATCAGAGGGCAGAATCAATGAAAATGACAGAACTTCCAAGTGGACCATGGCTATTTCTGGGAATCGACATCTTTGAATTGGGAAAGCAAAAGGACAACATAATACAAAATTATTTTTCCATATTTTTGAGGTTATTCAGCTTCCGAATACCACAGCTGCAACCATCATCTCACGCATCAAAAACATCTTTGCTCGAAATGGCATACCAGAAGTGGTACGTCAAGAGGGGGGTCCACAATTCACATCTGCAGAATTTTCACAGTTTGCCAAAGACTATGGATTTGCAGTGTTTACATCCAGCCCCAAGTTCGCACAGTGAAATGGCTAGGCTGAAAATGCAGTAAAGATGGCAAAGAAAATATTATAAAAATTCCACGGATCCTAGGATTGCTAGCTTATGGAGCAACTCCCCGCGAAAATGGGTCTTCATCTTCGGAACTCCTGTTTGGCAGAAAATTAAGAACTACCTTGCAGATAGTCCTTACAGGACAACAGATGCCTGATCAACACCCCCACCTGGAGGGCTTCATAGCTAAAGACAAGCGACTGAAATAACGGAACAAACTGAACTGATAAAAGACATGGTGCCAAGGAACTGCCAGAACTGGGGGTTGAGAATAGGGTGTGGGTTGCAGACCTGGGACGTTATGGCTAAGTACAGGCACTGGCACCCTTTCCTCGATCGTATATTATCCAAAAAGCTGAAGGCGGAAGGCAGTACAGTCCCTAAGGCAGGGAAGTCAGTAGCACTTCCAGACACTATATGAGGTTATCACTTCTGAGGGTTCACAAAGGAAGAAACCATTACAAGTGTAGTTCCAAAGACTGGTGCAGTGGACGTAGGGTGATACAACCCCAAAGACTCAATCTGGAAATAAACAAAGTTTAGCAAGACAAGCTTAATAAATAATATCACAACTTAGTAACTTAAGAGAGAGAAAAGGAGATGTAGTATCGGTCATGTAGGTTAGGTTTAGGTTATGTGTACATACAGAGAGAACAACAATGGGCAGTCAGTCAACATGGAGTCGCGAAGTGAGCAACACATCTGTAGGTGTGCTGGACAAAATACATAACAATACATCTGGCATGAAATAAAGATGATTTTTCAACAAAATATTAATTTAACTGAACAGGCAGCACCTTCAAAATAAAACGATACTCCCAGAAGCTAATACTTGACCTCCCCTTGTCGCCAAAAATTGTTTGGACATCGAACAACTTGTATTACCAAGTGTGAAGTTTATTTTCAGTGCGTACTTGGGAGATTGGCAGATTGATATTAATTTATTTCAATAGATACACATCTTCTGAATAAACTGATATCCTGTAAGGGCATATTTGACATGTTTTGTCATATAATAATGCATAAGCACTAACCCAGAGCACAATGTAACTCGCGAAAACTGTAACAGATCGGGAAAATCAGAGGACATGGTTTTGAATGATTAATTATCGAAGACGGTAAAGAAATACAGTTTAATAGCCTTATTTATTAATTTCTGTCTCAAAATCACACTCTTTTCTAGGGATGGGCAGATACCACATTTGTACGATGCCAACAATACAGATTTTTCAGCTGGCAATGCCACAGATTACAGCAATGCTGATACCAATTTTGATGAGCACGATCATAATTCTCAATTTCCAATATTGGGAAATACTTTCTTACTGAAATTTAAGTCTTCAGTTTTGTGAATACTTTAAGCACTTCGTATAAGGTGTCTACTGCATAGAAATAAAATACAAAACTAACTTTAATAATAAATGGTAAGATAGACAATTTAACTGGGCAAATAAGTGACTTGACAGGCAAGCAAAAACTGTTACCGGACAATACAGCATTCATTATAAACCGAGTAAACTAAAGACACCCTTCGAAACTTCAGGCAATCTGATGCGGACTTGGATTTTAGGTACGAGAAATAACATGCATAACTTCAAAATGCATGTCCGTTTTAACGTAGCTTGGTTGCTAGCGAAGGGAGGGGTTTGCCGGATTTGAGGAAAACCCTATTGCATGGTGACAAAGTTCAACAAAGTTGTAATAATTTCCCAAGGTGCCAGGTCATCTATTGCACGGGTAAGAATGAGTAAACAATATCTGAGGACAATAGGTCAACAGCCATGTGGTGGCTTCCCCTCGCAGCTCACATTTACTAAAGTAAGATGTTATGAGTCACTTAGCACACTTTTACACTTCAAAAGCTGAGCACATGTTTAAGTGCAGGAGTGGGCCAGATCCCGAGGTTACTCTAAATATCAGATAGAGAAATAAGACGAAGTGCAGTTAAACTACGTATATTGCAGAACTGGTGCAATCACACACAATACCCTGTCCCTCGAATAGTGTGGGGCATGGCGTATTAGGCCCGCCATAGGTCGACAAGGAAAAGCGCTTGAACAGCACATGGAAATTAAATGGAATAAACTCTCTGGGGCCACGAGTCCGACAGATACGGTGTTTATGCGGGAGGAGCAAAACTATACAAAAGGTTCCGGCAAATTAACAACTTACTATATCCGCTACTGTGATGGATGCAAAGTAATGGAGCTCCTGCAGTGCGTGAAACGCACATGTCCACCCTGGTCGGCTCGCTTGTAAAGACTAAAGATGGTGGCTCGGAGATGCTGTTACCTAAAGGAGATCTACCGCCAACACCGTGAAGGATGACGCGTGCCGCTCATACAACTAATATAATATGATTACGACTCATCACCAAGAGTACTTCATTCAAAAACTACAGACGTGTGCGACACATTGCCAACCCTACAGGCAGCAGGAACTTATGAACGAATCCTTTTCACCTGGAGGATACGCAACCCGGCTGGCATGCTGCCCAGACCTCGGGCAAAGCTGAGCGACACCGATGAGGCACGAAGCAGAAATGCTGACCAGAGTTTTCCAATGCAAACCAGGGCAGGAGGAAGTCACGTCTATGCCACACCCCACGCCGGCAGTCTACAAGCTTCCACTATATAAGTCAAGATGCTGCCGAGCTCAGGAGTCATTCTTCTTCCATCTCTTGCGACATCCCATAGCAGTGCTGGGACCAACACAAAGCTTCAAAAGCTTTGAGTACACTCCCTGCGGCTACTTCACCGCCGACGACCATTCAACCCGACAACCAGCGAACACGCTTACCAACACGTGAAATTCAGTTTGTCTCCTCAAGACATCTTTATTAGACAGTTTAGAAGTATTATATAATTTCTCGAATTAATTTTTTCCCATGCTCCATTAGAACCAGATTGCCTACACCTGGCCAGAGTAGTAACCTTCAACACTCAATTGCCTGGTAGGAGGTAGCACGCGTCGCATATTTATTGAGACTTCAATAAACATACTGTTGTTTCCTACCTTTCAGCCTTTATTTCTTAGGGTATCTGTCTATTTGCCTGCTAGGTACGGGTTGCTACGTACATCCTTGACAACGATCGGGAAATTTATAACTATTGAATCAACTTCAGCCATGGGCGCCCTTCAGGGGTCCATCATATTTTCACCCACCCATTAGACGGGCAGCTGTTGCTTTCCAAACTACCACAGCATTGCTTCCAGTGCCGGTGGGGAGGAACAGAGGAGCCACGACCACTAGCAACACCTTCACCCAGAGAGGGACGACAGTCTCAAGTTATTGCCTTATCCCACAGCATTGCTGCCAGTGCCGGGATATACCGTGGCTGGAGACCTGCCGTCCATTTCTGTGTGGACGCACATGCAGTGGTGGCTTTGGTGACCCAAACAGCTCCCCGTCTCTGATCAGCCCGCATAGCATGGGGGATCAGTGGAGACTTAACAGAGTCTGGTCAGTAAGCCAAAACCGGACTGACACTGTAAATTGTGTTTAGTTTGTTCACGTCAAGATGTACCCAGTAACTTGTGAGTAGAGACTCAATGCCTTTCAGCCAAAGGCATGGCCAAAAACGTAGAGAGTGACACACAGCGCTCCTTGCTGCCAGACAGTTGAGTGCATTTCCTCAACCCACACCGGAGAGGCAGACAAAATGCGACCACGCCGCCCAACTCAGGCACGAGTCAGAATCGACTGCTCCGGTTGTGGTATTATTCTCTTATCCATGGATACGCATTCACCCATTGTGCCATCCGGTGGTACGAGGACTATTGAGCAATATGGAAGTTAAATTCGGTTGGGATAACATCTACTTCTGGACCAATGAATCTCACGTGTGGAATCACAGTTTCAGTGTGGGTCAAGCTTGCTACGTCTGGACAAAACCCACCACAACCATGGCACCCAAGAAGCAGTAGTAAGTGAGTACCAACCAACACCCCTCGCCTATCTAAACTCAACCACCCCGCTTTTGGTCTAGCGGACAGAATCCTCGACCAGTGTGATTGTAAATCTAACCGGACACGCATCAGGGAAAAACCATTAAAATACAGATACTGAACAGTGAAATTACAGGAACATTTCCGACACCTCATATTTATTTTATAAAGTACCCAGTCTCTTTTGCTAGGTGTGTCGGGGGAAATGAGTTTACCTGGAAAAAGCCGGAATGGCTTGTAGAACACATCAGAAACTAAAATGAAAATACATAAAACACTTTACACAAAAGAAACCCTTTTAGACATAGTTACATTAGAACCTCTCTATTACGACCCCTCATGGTTCCCAAGGATAGGGTCGTAATAAAAAACTTGGAAAATTTTGGGACGATTTTAACCTACCTCTAAACCCTGTGCCCCCAAACTTGCCATTTTTGGCCTGAAGTATGTTCAATCGTTTGTAGTGCATAAAAAAAAACACTTCTAAAATTAAATATAAATATGTATATTTTAATAGCTGGGCGTTTCCTGATTAATTTGATACCCACGAAAGGCATATTGGGCCACCCCTTGTAAAAAAGGCCATTGAAAGTGTGTGAAAAGATTAAGACTATGTATTATTAAAATATAAAGTTATTATTAAAGATCTATTACACAGGTCTGGTGGGTCATACATTGCTATGAGGCACGTAGCGATCAAAAAGTTTAGGTAGCGTTCCGCAATATGTACTTGCGCGCCATGCTCTCCCTTTGGTCTGGCCGTGTACGTAGCTAGGCGAGCACCTAGATCCTCTGAAGCACGGCCAGGCGCGGGCGTGGCAGTTTGCTGCTGAAGCTCGGCCCTAGATCTTCGGGCTGGGCAGGTGTCGGTTGGTTGCTACAGCAGTGGCGGCCGCCCGCCCGCCACCATTGCTGTCGTTACAGGGCCGGTTCACTTCCTAACAGCAGCCCCGCATTGGGAAAACATGCTGATAGATGCGATTCACATCAATGTGTTGAATTTATACAAAATTTAGGCAGTGTGTAGGCCTCTGCACTGGCTCGATGAGGCCCGGCAATGTTTACGGGAATATAAATATTTAGTGTGGTCTACTTAAATTTTTTACTATCCCGAATTTTTCATCAAATCTTTTGATGTTGCCTATACATGCATATGGCCTAACTCACCATAATATGGTACTGGTAACATAAGAACACATTTTATTGGTACATACTTTATACATTAAATTGACTTCACAAGCAAAAAAACAATTGCCCAATTGTACGTAGGCATACAAACTTAAAAATAATAATAAAAAATGGGCATTGAATTAAATGTGAAGTTATCATACATACACTGATTAAGAAACTAGTCTATGTAATGTGCAGCTGTTTTTACAGCAAAAGAGGCGGGATAATGGAAGAGATAAAAAGACATGGAGGGTAAGGTAGAGGCAGCGGCATGTGACTAGGATAAAGAATCCTTACCGAACCCAACCCCAGCCTGCACCCCCCCCCACCCCCCCATGTTTTCACGGACAATACACCAGTGTCCCATTCTGGCATTAAGTAATTTATTGCTTCACGCTGCTTGGGACAACCACAACCAATGTCAAAGTCTATGCTGCTAAACGCCATTCACTGTAAAGTGAGTACTTTTGAAAGCCCTCTCATTTGGAATAATAGTCATTAAGTATGCTTTACTTTAACCTTAGATGTTAACTTCCAAGTACGGTGGAATATACTACACACTGTGTTTATTACTTACATGGCAATATTTATTTGAAAAGATGTTTAAAGGATAAAAAATGGCTGAAAGGAAAAAGTAACCAGGCCATCAAAAGTGCTCACTTTACTGTCGACAGCCTATAGCTTGAGAAATGCGCAACCACTAACATAAGTAAGGGCTAGTTTTCCATAGACTGAAAATCGTGGATAATAGAAACTAGTATTGCTGTTGGAGAAAACGTCTACAAAAACAAGTCCGTGCATAACTGAAACCGCGGTTCAAGATACCGCAGCGTGCCTCAAATTTTCTACTTTTTCGACCCAAACTTTTCATGGTTCCTTGGGATTGGGTCGTAATAAAGAGGTGGTCATAATAAATGGGGTCATAATGGAGGGGTTTTACTGTATAAAATTAAAATATTACATGAAGTACTTTGAATTTGGGGCTTGGCATGGCAGACCCCGGAACTGCCAAGGTTGTTAACTTACACTTTAAATAAACTGCAAAATAAAATTTTGTTCGTTAAAAGTAAAACAAACATAAGACAAACACTGCAGAAATTCAGAAGAATTTAGTGTGTCAGTGTTTGATGGTATGTAGTATTACGTAGGCCATGTTGGCGGGCACTCTTTAATGAATAACACAACATTCACGGGATTCAAACTGGAGAGAACACTTTCTCATGTTTACGTTAGGCTCTGCTTTCTGGGGGACATAACACTGCACCACAATAAACACATACTATGTAGTTTACTGCTGGTGAAGCGGGTTCTTCAGGTCACGGGACAGCTCACTGACCTGTTGGTGCATGAACAAACCTGGGGACCAGTGCATTAACGCACCTCGTGAGTTGCTGGTGCACGAGCAGAGCAGCATTGGTCTACCTCCCGAGTGGGCAGTGAGGACGATGTCAGTTTAAATGAATAGCCTATAGGTATCATTAAAAATAACTTATTGAAATCAATTCAATATTAAATATTCACTTGAAATTGGCAAAATTTATTTTTTATTTATATTAACATTTTCACCTAGTATTCCTTCGTCGGCCGAGCCATGTGTTAAAATGACAACAACTGATTTATTTGCGACAATTTTTGCCAATTATTATTTACTGAGTCTTATTCAGACCTTTAACATTCTAACCAAAACTGCAACTGACAGTTTCCAATAAGAACTACGCCCGTCAAAATCCATCACGTATAAAACTTTTCACTTTCTATTTACAATAACACCACCACAGATCGCTGAATAGTGTGATAGTATGTGTGATTAATTTTAATTTTTTGCCAACCTACGAGTGCAGTAAAATTGTAAAAAGAAAAGAGAACACAAAAAACTCTTGCTGGATGTAATCAATACTATAGCTCCCGTTGTCGATTATTCGAGTTGTTTTGCATTCACATAGTGTTCAAAAATTAATGATGCACACAATCTTTGGCAAATGTAACGACAGGAATTGTTCCAAATATATTTTGGGTTTCGGACAGAATATTTGATTCATGGATTCTTAGGACAAGCAGTCATGCTCATCCTCCATTCGCGCCATCTTGCGACACTTCTGCCCTCTCATGGCAAACAAGCTGCTAACACGTGCCTGAGCACAAAAACAGCACAAGTCACATATCACGAATACCACCATATCAGAAGTTTTTTTTTGTTTGTAAACAATGGATGTGGTCAATTAATGCTTTCGAGCTGTAGCATGCGAGTTTAACATTGTGTTAAATAAATTAGTGCTACTATTAATCTGTGAATATGTAATAATTGGCAACTAATGTTCAGATGCTACCGATGCGGATGGTCGTTGTATTGGCTGGTTAAATTGGTACCGACCTCATAATCGGCCCAACTCTTTTCTTAAGTGAAATGTTATTGATTACTTTAAAAGTGAGATGTTTTCCATGCACACACAATGTCACTAATTTGAAATGTAGGTATGTGGCCTGAATTGAGTAAGCTTCAGCTGTCATCGGTGATACTTGGTGATGTGCACCGGCATCTCCCGCCTCATAGACCATTCACCCGGCCGTGCCCCGAGGCCAACACTACAAGGTAACACACTGTGTCAGTGATGCATGTGCAGTGATGTGCCTGTGCGCACTGTGCGACGAGTGCAAAGTGCAGGTTGAGGCAACGAGTGCAAGGTGCAAGGGAGTGCAGCACCAGGCACGTCAGTGCAGATGAAAATAGTGCCAACTTAAAAGGGTTTAACGGCAGGTGCTGTGGAACATTCCTAATGGAATACGTGGAAACTCACGCCGCAGTGTAAACCCTATTCATATTGAAGCAATGAAGCAAGTGTTGTTATGTTTGTATTTTCATATTTGTTTTCACCGCTCACGTCATCCATTGCAAGTGTTGTGTTTTATAGCTGGAAATGCCTCTTCAAATTATTGAATTTTACATTGAGCAGGTAAGCCTTAATTGATACAAGCAAGAGTGTTATGTTGTGTACAGTAAGAAATAGTTCCAGCTTGGTGTGATAACCCCCACCCGGGCAGTCAAGGCGCCAAGCCGGACAAAGCAGTAGCGTCTGAGACTCGTGATGGCAAGGTTGCGTAGTGCACGTCCAGCAGCATTTAACTTTGCAACCAACCATATTCACTTCAAATGACTTAATTTATATCGGAACCATTTTTTATCAGCTGCTTGAACACAAGCCCTCTCCCACTGTTGTTTTGTATTGCCCAGGAGGACTTAGCAAGGTTCATCAGGGCACGGGCCCTCAGAATACCTGCTCTTTATTATGCAAGTGTTCAGTATTTAAATATGTCTTCTCGTTAATATTGCACGTTCACAGTGTTTTGGCGTGTGGTCAGCCGATAGTCCACCCGGTAGTAGGTACCGGTTCAATATTATGTAATGTGGCATGGCACTCGCCGAGAGGTTTGCCGAAGGGAAATTCAGTACAAATAATATTCTTAAATTATCTACATGAGGAAAGCAAAGAATCAGTGTCGAGATTTTAAGCCCTGGGTGAGCGGCCCAGAGAACAGAAGATTTCGCTCTACCAACATTGACCTCAACCTTGCCACAAGCCAAATTTCCCTTCACCCGTCCATGGTCCCACCACATGGTGTCATTGGCAGAGCTTGTTTTTTAAACCCTTACACGGGTGGTGGGGGTGGGAGTTAGTTGCCTAGTAACCAGCGTGGCATCCTTGCACCCTCCCTCCGATTGCCGACTGGTTTGGGAAGGGAGGGGTGGATTGTTTCACTCCTCATGCCCCTATCTTCCCCTTCTTTGTCTCGCCCACTATTTACACCCTGCCTCATTGATAACCTTTCCATGTGCTCTCAGCTGATCAAATGTGTGTAAGACATTCAAAATTCAACTTGCATTCTGTATTATATTATTTCCTTTTTCAAAGAGTTTGAAAAATTAGGATTGGCTTGCATTCTGTGTCTTCTTACCATCAATTATACATGGTACTTCACTTTTAAAGTACATCTTTCAAATCCCCAACAGCAGCAATACCATTTTTCTTCAGTATCAAATATGACATTTTAAGACCCAGTGTGCATTTTATATAGAGATTCTACTATATTTGATTATCAAGGCATGTCATATGTGCTCTTTCATGATACCAGTTTATTCAGAGAATTTGAATATATTGAAATAAATTAAATATTTCAACAAAAAATGCTCAGATTTTCCTCCATGAAGCCACTGACAATGGACAGCACAATCAGTAAAATTTCTGAGCCGCTTGATTTTTTGGCAACAACGGGAAGTCAAGTATACACTTCTGGGTTATCATTTTATTCTGAAGATGTCTGCCTATTAAACTAAATTTATATTTAATTAAAATTTTAACATTTTTATGACAGAGACTATTAAAATAGTACTTCCCAGGGAAAGAGGCACATAACTTGCAATCTTTGAATTTTTTTGGTTAGTTTTGGTTTCACGATGTTAGTGATTTATGAAGTTGTTCTTGGGTACTGTGACACCTTGTGAAATTGAGGGTCAGATGTAATTAAATACAATATTCTCAGCACAGTACACTTAACACACAGATAAACACAAAAACTGAAGTACATATTACAAAATACGAAATTTATTTTAAAATACAAGTGTTTAGCTGAAGCAAGCAAACACTAAGTTCAAAAACTCAAAATGACATCAAATTGTGATGCATAGACTTGGTACAGTAAAGTCCGCCATTTGTAACACATCAAACAATAGTTTTTCATGTTAGCATATTCTACGTTTATACAAGTCCTCATCCTTGCAGAAACTATCACAAGATACACATGTGCACTCTCAGATGGCAATAGACAAGTTGCTGGGCCGCAGTGTGCCGCCTCTCTAGCTCTGCTGTTCTCTGGCATCCATCACAGGCATCGCTGTGTGGACGTTGGCGCTGGGCAGGTGACTGGTGTCAGCAGCAGGTGCGACAAGCAGCAGGCTGTCTGCTGGCTTGCACTGGCACTGTGGTACTTCACCAGCTCCGCTGCTCGCTCAGCCACCACCAGTACTGCTGCGTGGATGTTGGCACTGGGCAAGCTGGGTATCACAGAGGCATCTGCCACGTACAGCTTGTTTGTTCCGTGCACCCTGTGGAACACACACATCACTGCAGCAACAAACACACACACCCCTTTCCAATCATAGTGTTGTAAAACAGGACTTCAAATACCAATTGATGTGCTTATTTTATCTGCCAACCAGTTTACACCCTATTATATGGGCTGACAGAAGCATGGGGTGCCACCGAATGGTTATCACTTAGGAAAAAGAACACAGAACCTTTATTTACTGCACTGCTGGTATAAAAATCTTAAAGGGTCATCTCTCATTCCTAAGATATCTGGAATAAGAATCCCCCTGAAATATTGACCCCTATGAGGGAACCATTAAAAGTATTACAATCTAACGTTTACTGTACAAAGTTCAAATTAATTTAAGCTCATATTCTATATAATCATTTTTCTCCATAAGACTGCATTTAGTGTGCTACTGAAATCTTAATGATTTTAAGTGTAACATTTTTGGGAATTTTCCATGCACATTAAGTTAAAAATTGCTGTTGGAATAATATGTTTGTTGTTTAGAGATTACTATAGGGGCTGCTCATCTGTAATACAAAATGCACTATACTTCAGCATGGGGCTAAAAAATGTATCTCTTGTCCCATTCAGTAAATCTCTGGTATTCTAGGTCCATGTCCTTGGCAATGTGCTACCTTTACCACTCTGCCACTGGGCTTCTACCCAGCTTACCTGTTCTGGTTACAAATAGAGAGCAAAAGTATATCAGATGTCACATAAGCTCATTGTAGAATCTGCTCTCTGAAGATTCTACTGACCCCTCCTGAGGTTTTCACTGTAGCAGATTCAGTGGTGCAGGTGCTGTGCATACAGACAGTTCCTGCTGCAGCACTGAAATACATATTCATATTCCTACAAGAAATGTGGGCAACGTTGTCACGAAACACCTCATTGAGGGCACAACAGGTTCTGGTGAGAGAGGCCTTAATTTTTTTCCAGTTAACTACCAATTATGCTGGCTCAGGTTAACTAAACACTTGGGCAGCAACCACCACCATCATGGCCAACACATCTCCCTGTTTATGCTTGTAGCACCCTTGCTGTCTACGGTGTCTTGGCATCAGAGACATAGTTTTCTCATATATCCTCTTTAGGTCATCTGGAGGTTTCATCCAATTGCATTCCTCTATTCCTTCTGCAACTTTGCGTCACCTGGGTATCATGACAAGGCATCTGGAAAAACATTCTCTATCTCTTAACAGTGTCCATCTTGTCCGCTTGGCCCATTCCTCCATGATTTTGTAAAGCTATACCCATGCCTACCGGTCTATTCTTAGTACAAAGTGATTGTCCTCCAGGTATACCTCTTCATGGTCCATACCACAGCAAGGTACTCTTGTACACATATTGGATATCTCTTTTCAGTTTCTGTCAATGCTGCACTGCCATATCTAATTACTTGTTTTTCTCCCGGAGGACCCTCTTAGTACAATACCCCTTCCATGCCAACTCCATTTGCATGCATTTGTAAGATCAATGTCATCTCTGGGCCTGAACAGTGAAGCTTGGTAAATCCTGGAATTCACTTTCTATTTCTTCATAGGCTTTCTGATGGTGTCTTGTCCATTTATAACTCGTATTGTTCTTCAGCAGCTCATTAAGGGGCCTTGCAGTCCCTCAACCAGTTACTAGTTTCCAGGAACTGTTGGAGTAGTTTCCTATATTTTGGAGCTTCTGCTTCCAAAATAGCTGTTACAGACTCGGAAGTAATCTCATTCCCTTCTGGGTTTACTATGTGACCCACATATTTGCTTTTATATTACTCAAAAATGGCATTTCTGAAGTCTGCAGGTCATGTCATGAATCTGGAGTTATTCTTCTAACATCAGGCTCAGGTGATGTTTGTGATCTTTTCAATTATTGGAGTACATAATTCCAAGTACGCAAAAAAAAATTCTCCCACATAGTACACTAAAATGTCTGTGGACATCAATTTCTGAAAAAAGGAAGGAACATTTTGCAGCCCAACTAGAGATTCTCCATCCGGTGTGGTGAAGACCACGCAGTGTCAGGTTCCTAGTTTCATGGGTATCTGCCAGTACCCACAGCCGAGGTCCCGAGAGGAGAAGATCTTGGCCTTTTCTAGATCCTTCAGTGTGCAGCTGAGATTAACTGTGGGATGGACTGCATAATGGGCTATGGCATTAAGGGCCCTGTAATCCATACAGAATCTCAGTTCCCCATCCTTCTTTAACATCAGTATTACCCTTGAATTTAAGAGGAGTTGGCCACTTCCACTAGACACTGGAGTCTGTAACAGGTCACTGTCCTGTTCTCTCGTTGCAGTCCTCAGTAAACACCAACAAACTAGCTCAGCGTGAGTTGGAGACTTTGACTACATAAAACTGAAAGATTGTTGATGTTGATAGCAGGGTTGCCAATAAATATAAGAAGAAGTTAAATGTTTACTGGAGATTTATTGTCATCTCAGCAAAAGCTAACAATTGGCACTCGCAGCTCTGATGGAAAAAAAAAAAACCCAAGACAGAATGGCAGCCTTCATAAAACAAAACTTCTCACTTCAAGAGTTACGAAGACGAGAGAGAATCATTACTTTTCTCTCCCGGCGCCCTATTGACTCCTCGCACAGATGGAAAATAAATTTAATAGGTATTTGAATAGAAATATCTGAAATACAAAAGAAGGTTAAAGTCGCGGGGGCTGGTCGGTGCAAGTCACGTGATCACTCGTTGCAGGTTGTCCGACTGATAGCTGACAAACGACTGTGCTGCGACAAACTGTTGTGATGTGTTCGTTGACTGTTACGATCCCCAAGAAAGGTCGAGCTTCCCTATATATTGATTGAAAGTTTCCTCATTGAAAAGTGGTCCAATCGTAGCATTGCTGGTTGCGGTATTTTCCTGAATTTGGATGTATTGTTTTTGAGCAGTTGGTCACGTCAGCTAAAGGTGACCTCTGTTGTTATTTTCCTTGTTTCACCATGTTGTGCCTTGCGGCGGTGACGTGTTTAGTTTACTAACCCAGTGAAAAGGAAAAGATGCGCTATTGTCCTATGACATCTGTTACTACTGATGAAATGAGAAAAGAAAAAATATTAAATTTGGAAAAACATATATATATGAAATACAAACAAGTTGTCATTGCCACGACCTTTCAAATATTACATTAATTACTATCCTTGACTGAAATATAGACAATTGAAATACTTCCAGAATACACCAATTTTATATATATATATATATATATATATATATATATATATATATGCACTGCTACAAGTTTCACTGTTGTACTAGCTCAGCGATGACTGCTTTCTTTGTGGGAGAGGGTAGGCCCTGCTTTGTCCATACTGACTGGTTGATCGTCAGGAAGATTTCATGTTCTATGCTTCGAGCCTGTTTCAGTAGTTATCTGGGTGAGAAGAAAGTAGCATATTGATTAATTATCTCTATCAGCCAGCTCCTGCTGGATTCATAGATGGTTCCTTTTTCTTTAGCATTTGAGTACAAATTCTCGCTTCTCCATCCAGGGAAATACCAGTATCACACCTCCCCCCAGATATTCACACACATAGAATGCTGCCTCATCTTCTATTTTTCTCCCGATCAGGAAATATATTTTCCCAAAAGGTCGGACGGGAAATAATTTTCTCGTAAATTCTTCGGGATATAATTATTTAAGCTATTTTACTATTATTTCTGTGTTCTACAACACACATGTAAGAATGGGCATTCAAGGCCCTAATCTTTCTATCATTAGTAAATAATAAATAAATGCAAGTGAACATACCTATAAGTATTGATGGTTTAATATAAATACAATGCATTCGAAGTTTGTCACCGGCCATCGTATGTAAACAAACTTCAGTGTGCCTCCTAATATAAATAAATGCTCATGCTGCATATCAAATGGTATTTCCGTTTCGCAAATGGTAATTTGTCTGACATCCATCACTTTATAAGTAAAACACTTGTTATAGAAAAGTGAAATAGGACCTGTATATTTTTAAACAAAAGTATTTTTTATTGATATAATGGCATTGAGTTGTGTATGAATAAACACTTTCCTATACATGTAATTTAGCAGCTTAATTAATGCACACTGCTCACAAGCATTAAGAATGTATAGGCCTAACATTTAGATATTTTAAGCCCGCATTGTTTAAGAATCAAGACAGTTATGAAATCAGTCTTTTACTTTTCATGCACTCATAACTTTGTTTAATTTAGCAAACTTCTTATAAACACTACGAAATAATTCCCTCGCAGGACAAAAGGCATATAAAAGGCATACATGTAAAATCACATTTAAATTGGTGTCAATGCAATTGCATTTCCACTTACTAAACTCATACAAATCGGAAAGGTCATTCATTTTTAAAGCCACATGCTTATTGCTAGGTTATATGGCAGGATAGTTGCCGAGCGGCTCCTCATCTTCATCTAAGGTGGTACGTTATTGACCAGAACAATACATGATATAGAATGTTGTCCAATGATAGTCGTAGCTGGAGCAGTACTGATCGTGTTTTTATTTTGCTAATCACCCATACGTGTGAATGCATTATGTAATACAATTAAATTTTCATTCAGAGATTTTGTTCGTCAATAAACTTGTAGTTTTGAATAAAAATTTTAATATTGTTTGATTTGTAGTGCGGTAACCTGTACCTACAACACATTAATTTGGTATAAAACATTATACGTTTTTTTAATGTATTATTTATTCACTCTACAGATTGTTTACACAGTTCGTTAGAAGCAATATGGATATAATAAATATTGGTGAGAAATTTAAAGCGCTTATTTGGCATTTTTTACGAAAAAAGTCAGACAATGCAAGGTTTGCTCTAAAGTATTGACTACATATTTTGGTAGTACATTAATATTTTTTTTATTTGTACATTTTGTTAATTTTATAGTGTACCGACAAATTACCGATCCAGTTATTTTTCCTGCCTGAAATTTTCCCGAGCCCAAATTATCTATTCTGCCCAGATCTAATACATAAGTATCTGGGTTTTCGTCACTTAGTCGTCTAAGTTGGTCCGAATTCATTACTTCTGCCTTTTTTTCTGGTTGAATGGGTCGATGGGTCCCATTCTTGGCCAAGTTTTGGGTTTCCCACCTGTTCCTGTTTCGTTCTTTTATTTCTTTGCTCCCTAAATTTTTCTTTTGATCTCCTTGTCTGGTCAGGGAAATTTTATCTCCAATGTCGTGACTTGCCACAACCCCAACAACTCGGATCCATAGTGACATTGAGAGAGGGTGGTAAACCTGCCATACCTCATACCTCCCTAGTCTGCTCATGAAGTTCCATACTGCTCCTTTAACTTTGCTCTATCAATTTTGCTCTCTTTACAAGTTCCTCCACTGATGAGGGTTCTGGTGTCCTTAGGAATGTACTGATATTTGGGTGTAATAGTTCTATGATTAGGGGAAGGCTATAGATTACATTCCCCTTTGGATAAACTCACTTGTATAGTTGTATTTTTCTGTGGATAAAGGTCTCGGTATCTTCTCTTTCTTCTTGGGGTTGTCTATAGAGTTTTCTGGTTATTTCAACAATAAGTTCCCGCCTCCCCCAAAACAGGTCCTGTAGATGTCCTTTAAATCCTTTCTAGGTTTCCTTGAAATCTCCATATTTGTGCCATGACATTTGCACTTCTTCCCTGAGCTGACTCTGCATAGTGAGCACAGTATGTCATGTTCCTCAAGCAATGTCTTGTATGTTTCCGCAGACTCTGTGTGTGGAATTCTGAAAGTACCTTTGTCACGTCTACATGGGGTAACATGCATCGTGCCTGGGGCATTGCAAGTTCCATTCCTTGTCCTACCATGATTTGGATAGTTTCATTATTCTGTGGATTGGGATTCAACCAGCATGTCAGGCAGAGAAATCATAGTCCTATTAACTATCTTGCTTAAGCCCACCAACCCTGGCAAGCAAAATGAAATTATTTCCAGCAATCCTTGCAATTGGACATGGTATTCCGCTTCTCCTATACAGTCTTCTAACGTACATCATTTCTGTCCCTCTCGGCAAGTGTCATGTATGTATGCTATTTCCTCATACTTCCTCACTATATCTTCCCATCCTATGCATGGAAGGTGGAATTCTTCATTGTAATCCTTGCATGTTATCCTATCCTTACTATCTCCTAAGCATGTTTTTGCTGAGCATATTTCTTCCTCTGATTCTCCTCCGGATGTGTATTGGTTTCACTCTCCGTACTTGTCATCTTACTGGGCGCTCGCAAGTGTTTTTTGACAAGTCATGTTTTCTTTGATCTGTTTTACGTTTTCACTATCTAGCAACTGCATAGCCCCACATTGGGAGCCAATTGTTATTCCCTGGGCTACTTTGATTCTAATATTTGCAGATATCTGGATGGGCAATGGTGAGAGTTTACTTATGTGAGTCTATAAGTCTATATTTCTTACCGCCTTGCCTTACGTACCCTAAAAAAGTTGGCAATACTCTCATCTATAGAGAGAGAGGAGTGTGTCTGCAGTCGACTGTCCTGGAGTCACTGCATTCTTTCTACAAAGATTTTGTGACTCCTGAAATCCCACTCGGTGGCAGATGGAAACCTTTCTCTGGGGGCTTGTTACCAGATTACCTAGGAGAAACAGTTCCCGATATTGGAGGTAGAGCCTTGATCACTGGGGAAACTCTGCAAGGGTTGTGTCTTTTACAATTGGGCTTGTCTCTGTGAGTGCCGCAGGACCTCCCGGTTTCTCTGTCTCGTTCAGTCAAGATGGAAGGGGTCCTCTGTTTCTCCTACCTGCTGCCAGTAGTTATTGGCTCGAAGCAGTCTGTGAGGTTGGAGAAGGCCCTGATGAGGTTTTACGGATTGGCAATGTAACACTCGGCAGGAGGGGTTTGTTCCTGGGCAATCTGACTGAAATGTCACTGCAGGTGCTCTGCCTTAGGATGTCTGACACAATGCTGGCTCCGATGATGTCTTCCAGGCATTGAGGATAGGTAGAGAAGGGTGAACAACCCCTCGACGCATGAGCAGTGTATGTATACTTGACAAGAAGGAACACCACAGGCCTACACCCATCTGTAAGGAGAAGTTTACTGCCTTTATCATCAAGAAATTTCAAAGGACTATGTTGGATATTGACTGTTTGTGGAACTGCCCGGTGTTGACACTGACTGTCCCAACCCATGATTGGGCAATGTCAATCACTGAAACGATGGTTCCCAGGTGAGCCAACTATGCATACCCATCAGAGGGGAACACCACATGCCATTACTCATCTGTTAAAGTGGTGCAAAGATTCCCATAGTCACAGCATATTTTGTTCAGCTGGGGCCCTGCAACTTTCCTCTCCCTATTTTGAAAGAATGAAGTCGAAGTGCTGTCAGATGTCTCTTTAATCACCATCGGAACACTGTCACCAGCCAACTCCATAATATAAAGAAAAAAAAAAAGGCTTCAAATGGTGATAAACTCACACAAGATTCCTATGCCTTTAAAAAGGTGAACAAATGAACTTAGGTCTTTCATACAACAGTATGATTATACATACACTCACACACAACTTCTTAACCCTCCTTAGCCTATTGACCATCCAGCGTGTTATCATTCTTCTTCTATTTTTTTGCCTATTTGTGGTTTCCATAGGCACCAGCCACCTCAGACCTGTGGGGGATCCTCCATGCCCTTGGAGGCTCATGTTTACTTCTACCACTAGGCTTATTTTAGCCACCTGCCCCACTGGGCATAGCTATTCTCCTTTAAGAAGAAAATACCACCCACCACCATAGCAAATATTTAAACCACAAGCAGCACGAGTCCTTCAATCTGACCTCGTGGGTGTCCGGGGCCCCCGGGATGCGAGCCAGATCTTGTTAACAACTCGCACCCCGAACGATCCACAAACTAAAGGGAACCTCTAACTGGACTGAGGTCAGCCTGTGCTACTCCTTCCTTTTCATGACACTTGTGTGTTCTTATGTCAGGGTGGACTAATGCCACTAACCCCCAACAGATCCATTACCATACTATTGAATTTCTTCACTGTGAAATTCTAGTCTTGGGCCCCAGCGGTCTGACCATAAAGGAGTAGACTGGCCCACCACCAGGTGCCACCTCACAAATTGCCTCGTGATACGTTTTGGTTGGGAGGCAGATACCCCCTTTAGTAAAACATAGCATAGGTAACACCAGAGTGTTTCCCATGTTTGCTGAACCCATCATGGGTTCACCCAGTGGTACCACGAGGAGTGGGTTCCCTTGGGTGGGCAGAGGCTACAACTTGCACATAACGATCCTCTCATGTAACTAAGATTCCTAACAACCTATGATACTAGGGGTGCCAATACCCCCCCGACACAATTATCGATCAGCAGGATTTTTCCCACCTCTAAGGTGGTTCCTGTAAGCCGAGAGGGCAACCCCACCACATAAAATGTTATAGCCAATACAGCCTGGGTCTTGGCCACAACACCCCACCAAAGTATTGAACTGGTCCCCCTAGATTGGGTAAGGGATACCCCTCCCATAGTCGTGGCTATCTCCACCCGATTTCTGTAACATATATAAACACACATGTTTGTGGTAAAAAAATGGTTACAGATTTCATCAATTTTTTTTGGGTGATTTGGGTAAATTTTTAGTCAATTTTTAATTAATTTTGTCAAAAATTTTGCTGAAACTTGGTTGAGAAAAAAGTAGAAAATAAAATTGTATATATTTCGTCATAAAATGCAAGCAATCACACATATTTCATATTGCAACAAACTTACAAAAATACACTACACAAAACCTACCAAAAAAAAAGTTTTACTGAAAACGTTCATTGTGTAATTTTAACAATCACACAAATTACATCACATTTATTGCATTTTGATTTTTCAGTGAAGTTACAACTTACGAGTTATAGGCAGTGTCTCAATTGGCCCAGAGAGCGCTCTCTCATGCTCTCGCGGCCACGTCGTTATGACATCAGAGAGAATGCTCACTGGTCGCCTCAATTCACTGGAGAGAATGTGAAGAAGCGAGAGCACAGAGTGAGCATGAAGATGTGCTTTCACTGGTGCTTTCTCCCACTCTCTGACCAAGGGCCGGGCCATACTTGTTTACATTATTTTTGTGTTTAAATAAGGTTATAGAAGCTTTCTGAGCCAAAATCTCATCACATTTTACCTGTAAATGAATAATTGCAATGGTTTGAAACAATGAAATAACTCACGAGTAGAAGGAAATAGCATGTTCTGGAACAATGGTGTCTGACACAGGAGCTCTAAGCAGCCATCTTGTTATGTCACCGGACTGTGATCTTGGATGTCATTGACCTTTCACCCCAACCCATGCGAACTTTGACCTCAACCTTGACCCAGAGGAACGTGTGACCTAAAAAACACTAAAAACCTTAAAAATATCCCAAAAAATCTAAAAAAATCCAGAAAAAATTATTAAAAAATTATTTAAAATATTGTCAGAAATGGCCCATTTTTTCCAGAAATGCTGCCAGGGATCAGAGTGACCCAGGGTTCAGAAGAGCATGACCTATTACTTTTGGCCTTGGAAATGCAAAAAAAAAAAAATAAATAAATAAAAAAATAAAAAGATCACAAAAAAAATTATTACTAAAACTTTTATTATTATTTAAAAAAAAAAGGCAATTTTAAAAAATGTCTTAATTCAAAAGTCTTAAACCTCAGCGGCCATTTTCCCCTTTATTCCCCCAAAATTTCCCTTTTTCTCAAAATTTCCCTTTTCCTTAATAATTTTTATTAAAAAACTTGCATTTCCTGAGGTCTCTCCCAACACCTCCAATTACACACCTCTGTTCGAATCCAGCAGACGACTGACTTCTTTGCACCCACTCCCCTCTCCTATACTCATTCTGCCATCTTGATTTTTTCGTTTGTCATTTGTTTACATGTTACTGGAGGTAGCCATATTTGTTTATGTTACTGGATGCCGCCATATTTTTTTTCATTTGTCATTTGTTTATACATTACTGGAGGCCACCATCTTGGTAGGTGACAACCATTTTAGTATACATTACCCATCCATCATCTTGGAAGACAATACCCAATAGCAATTGATCTTTAACCTTGGTAACCAAAATACAACATTCATGCATAAAAATCAGCAAACATAATAGATTAGAGACTACTACTGCCATGTTAGATGCAGACAACCTTGACATTGGCCCTATGACATTGAATGATCTTGAAAATAAAAACTCAAGAAAAAAATACATAAACGTCAACAAGCATAATACATTACAGACTACCACCACCATATTTGATGCAGACTGCCTTGACCTTAACACCATGGCCTTGAATGATATAAAAACAAAAACTCGATTAAAAAAAACCTATGTGAAGAGGCAGAAGCTAGTCGAGACGATCCACCTTCCACTCTGCTGCTGTCAAACTAAACCTCTCGATTTACCTCTCTACTGCTTATAATATACAAGTGTGCAAGCCTTATGGCGTCATATTGACTTTAAACCAATCATACTGCACCATTAATATATTGTGCAGATACCGACCAGCCAATCACCAAGTTACCACATGATTGCAGCTAACCAATCGCATGCGAGCATTGAGGCATCATACACAGGCAGGTAGACTGGCTTTAGATGCTAGTGCCTTGATCACATTAGCATGCAGTTATATCTTCAACAGTTTCTTCCAGACAAGTTCTTCGCTTACTTATAAATCATGGTCACATTTAAAGTAGACAACTGACTCCTGTTGTCGGACCACCCCCTCACAAGACTAACCCATTGATCCTATCGACCCATAATGACCCATGACCCTGTGACGGCGTCCCAATACAACCCCGGTTCAACACGTCGCAACGGACTACAGTGTTCGTTTTCCACGGAAAATAACAGCCTACTTCTACATGGCAATATTGCAATTTAGCCTAAAATTACTGTCAGCATACCTGTTTCTTCGATGTCTAGACATTCTGGATGGCTACAACAAAGCGTGATTCGTCATGCTACAATTTTTCTGCCCAGCCCAGCTCGGTAGAATTCAGCAGTTTTCATCTATATGTACAGTTCACTTGGTGGCAGGCTCGTTTCTGTTTTGGTAGTTGATTTCACCAACGCCGGTGGTGGATGGCAGCGCCATCTTTAGAGGTACAGCCAATTGCTCCAGTTCAGTGCTGGTGGTGTCTGCTCCATCTGCTGCGCATGCGTGCAGGAGTACCAACCTAGGAAAATATGGCTGCCCACAAAGTTACTTCCTTCAAGCTCGTCTGGTTACCAGAAGTGTGTCGACGTGGTGGTGACACAGAGTGCCATAAATGGACATGTTTGCTGAGATTCGTCGCCAAATTAAGATCTCCCTACAAGGCCTAAATGAACAGTTTGTCCCGATAAGGCAATGTGTTTTTCTATTGGCCAATTCTTCGTTTTTTTTTTTTTTTGTGATTTGGCTCTGATTGGCCATAAATTCTGTGTAACCCTCTAAGGGGTAATGACTTTAACTGTGTACATAATGGAGTGTTTGAGCTCAGTCCGGGGTCGATCATCACCCCGAAGGAGCTCCACCTACACTGAGTTAAGTAACCCAAAACTTAATATAAAATGTTGTAACTTTAATCTTATGCCTTCATGGTTGGGTTAGGTCAGGCACACTTGGTGCCTGACCTAACCTGGTGGTGGAATAAAAGAAAAAACTCAAATCATATTTCATGTGTTCTTTGTTCATGTCATTAGTTCTCAATATATATTGTACTTTATGTGCCCTGATCAATGAGGGGTTCTTCTAAACCTGCTGGAAATTGTAATATTTTCTGGAAATCCTATTTTGCTGCGTCTTTGAGTTCAAGGGCGTAGCAACCCATTGACTTATAATGACCATTGACCCCATTTACTTATAATGACCAATGACCCATAATGACCCCTGATTGTAGTGCTAACCCCTAATGACCCACTTGCGAAGCAAAATGACCCCATAATGACCCATTTGTGGAGCAAAATGACCCAGGCCCATTGGTCGATGCGCAACATGAACTTTGTACTGAACAATGCGATACCACAACAGCCCACTGCCATGCTTCTCAATTGGTTGTCACATTAAAAAGACTCTTCATACAAGCCACCCCCTCATACACACATGCATTTTTTTTTTAACATAGGTGGAAACTCAATCACTAATCAACACTGGTGACAATCAGTCAGCAATGATGCAGGTCATGGCTCCATGATCGTCGAGGTAAAAAGGCAGCACTTCATATTGGTGGTATGGGAGCACTCTGAGAAAACCCAAATACTCGTTCACCCCGGAAGAAAACACGCAGGTACTTACATAACAATATGTTATTCAAATATACTCGTAGGCATATGTAGGCTATATATCTAAATATAGACATTTAAATTAATTTTAATTGTTTATATGTACATACACTTACATACAGTAAAATTAATTACTATATATGTTCATATTTATAAGTACATACTTATATACAATAAAATTAATTTTATATTCACACATTTTTATGTACATACCCATATACTCATTTAAATTAATTTTACATTCACACATATTTATATATATATATATATAGACATTTAAATTAATGTTACGTTCACATATAAATAGACATTTAAATTAATTTTAACCTCACACACGCACGCATGCACAAGCACACACACACAAACATATATATGTACATATTTATATACCTATACATACATGTAATTTAATATAAGACAATTTATAAGAATTTTATATTTATAAATTTAAATACCTATACACACTTATACACATATGCCTATAAAATAAATTAAAAGAATTTTGTATTTATATACCTATTGTAATGACTCCCTTCCTAACACCTACGCTTCCTGCTAATGTTCCTGCTGATCACTACTCCTGCCTCGTTCTCACTACAACTCCAGTTAGGTAGGGGCCTACGTGGGGGGGGGATTAGCTAACTGCTAATACTAGCCAATTATAGAACACGGTTTATATAAAACACTTTATTACAATAACTTGATTACGGTGGAACAATATAATATAAGAATACAAAATGACAATATTACCTTAACTACAGTTACGTTACTTTGCTTGGATCTTGTTACAAGACCAAACACAATACATTTTCTTTACTCAGAATTTCTTCTCAACACGAGGATACAAAATGCAATAAATGACTAACCTTGCAAACATATATTGAAGTCTTTATAAGAGGGCCTCGAGATCGGGAATGCCGCCTTACTGCCTGGCTGGATTTATGCTCAACAATAAGAACAGCTGTGTAGATTGCAGATAGCCGGAGCTCCTCCGGACACTGTGGCCTTCTGCTTTGCGCCGATCTGGCACTGACTGTGACACACTATGAGCTCTTGCTGCCACCTGAGGGGGTCAGGGTGCGAGCTCTGATCTTAACAAGCCTGTCTTCAGTAGGTCAGCCAGGCTTGTTGATTAAACAGGGGGCTCGCTCAGGAATCTATACTCTGTAGAACCTCAACTTGTAGTAAGCAGACCCCTGGAGCCTGCTACACTCTGCATACTTACATACCTATACATATACACATAAATTAAATTGAAAATAATTTTATATTGACAAATTTATATTAACATTACATATACCTATACACATAAATTAAAAATAATTTTATATTCATAATTATATACCTATTCTTATACATAACTATGTATAAAATGAATTGAAATAAATGTAAATTTCCATACTTATATGTACATAACTATATACACACACATATATAAATTAAATTAAAAATAATTCAACATTAACATATTTATTTACACATACCTATACATACAAATTAAATTAAAAATAATAATATAATACTTACCTAACTATATACCTACTCTTATACATAACTATGTATAAATTAAATTGAAATAAATGTATATTTCCATACTTACATGCACATAACTCTATATATATAATACGACCTGCCTGTTTTCTTCCGGGGTGAATGAGTATTTGGATTTTCTCAGTGTGCCCCCATACCGCAAAGATAAATTGTGAATATGAAGGGCTACCTTTTGACCTCGACGATCATGGAGCCGTGACCTGCATTATCACTAACTGATTATCGTCCGTGTTGATTCAGCGATTGAGTTTTCAACTGTGTTAAAAAAAAATGCATGTTGGTACGAGAGGGTGGCCCGTACGAAGAGTCCTTTTCATGCGACGACTAATCAAGAAGCATGGCAGTGGGCTGTCGTGGTGCTGCATTGTTCAGTACAAAGTCCATGTTGCACTTTGACCAATGGGCCTGGGTCATTTTGCTCTGCAAATGGGTCATTAGAGGTCATTTAGGGGTTGTTTTTGGGTCAATAGGCATCAGCACTGTAATCAGGCATCATTATGGGTCAATGGGGTCAATACTCATTATGGGTTATTGGGGTCAATGGTCATTATGGGTCAAAGGGGTCAATGGTCATTATGGGTCGATGGGCTCAATGAGTTAGTCTTGTGAGGGGTCGGTCCAACAACAGGAGTCAGTTGTCTACTTTAAGTGTGACCATGATTTATAGGTAAGCGAAGAACTTTTCTGGGAGAAACTGTTGAAGATATAACTGCATGCTAATGTGATCAAGAAACTAGCATCTAAAGTCGGTCTACCTGCCTAGATTAAATTTTTATTATTTATATATTAATCTCGAATTGATTTGATCTATATTATTATGTTATTTACAATAGCATATTTATTAATTATATTAATATAGGTGTGATATGTTAATCGCAAATCAATATATCTAGTTTTTTAATAATTGAATTTAATTCAGCTATTATTAGTTAATAATATTTTTTATTATTTTATTATTTATTAATAGTAATGTTATGGGTGTGATGCCTCAATGCTTGCATGTGATTGGTTAGCTGCAATCATGTGGTAACTTGGTGACTGACTGGTTGGTGTCTGCACAATATATTAATGGTGCAGTACGATTGGTTCAAAGTCAATATGACACCATAAGGCTTGCACACTTGTATATTATAAGCAGTAGGGAGGTAATTCGAGAGATTTAGTTTGACAGCAACTGAGTGGAAGATGGATAGTCTCGACTAGCTTCTGCCTCTTCATATAGATTTTTTCTCGAGTTTTTGTTTTTAGGTCATTCAATGTCATGGTGTTAAGGTCAAGGCAGCCTGCATCAAGTATGGTGATGGTAGTCTGTAATGTATTATGCTTGTTGACTTTTATGAATTTTTCTAAGTTTTAATTATCAAGGTCATGGGGTCAAGGTCGAGGTAGTCTGCATATAATATGGCGGTGGTAGTCTGTAATGTTTGTTGACTTTTATTTATTATTTCTCAATTTTTATTTTCAAGGTCATTCAAAGTCTTGGGGTGAAGGCCGAGGTAGTCTGCAGCTGATATGGTGGTAGTAGTCTGTAATGTATTATGTTTGCTGACTTTTTGCATTATTCTCAAATTTTGGTTTTCATGGTAACAGGTCAAAGGTCAATTGCTATTGGGCATGGTCTTTCAAGATGGTGGATCGGTAATGTATACCAAGACGGTGGTCACCTACCAAGATGGCGGTCACCTACCATGATGGTGGCCTCTAGTAATGTATAAACAAATGACAAATGAAAACAAATATGGCGGTATCCAATAACATATAAACACAGATAGATGCCTCCAGTAGCATGTAAACACATGATGAACGAAAAAAATCAAGATGGCGGAATGAGTATATATGAGGGGAGTCAGTCGTCTGCTGGATTCGAACAGAGGTAATAGGGGTGTGGGTGTGTGTGCGTGTGTGCGCACGGGGGGAGGGTGGGAAAATAAGGGGGGGGGGGGGGGGGCTCACGAAATGTAGTTTTTTAAATGAAATTTTTTATAAATTTTTTTAGGGAAAAAGGGAAATTTTGAGGGAATAAAGAGTGAAATGGCTACTGGGGTCATAAACTTTTTAATAAAGAAATCTATTAACATTTTATAAAAATCAATTTTCAAACAATTAATTTTTGTTTTTAAAATTATTTTTAAGTTAAATGTTTTAATAACAATTTTTTAAATAAATTTTTTTATCCATATTTTAATTTTTGTGATTTTTTTTCGATGTTTGCATTTTCAAGGTCAAAGGGAACAGATCATGCTCTTCTGACCCCTGGGTCACTGATCCCTGTCAGCATTTCTGGAAAAAAAATGGGACATTTATGAGGATCCTTTTAATAATTTTTTAATAATTTCAAATAATAATTTTTTTTAGAATTTTTTGAGGTCAAAGGTCCTTGGGGTCAAGGGTCGCATGGGTTGTGGGTGAAAGGTCAATGACATCCAAGATGGTGGTCGGGTGACATAACAAGATGGCGGCTCCTCTTCTCCTGGGCCAGACACTGTTGTACCAGAAATCCTATTATATAATAGGACAATCTCTGTCCGTTTGTCTGTCGTTAATACTTCTAAGTCCCTTGAAAGTCGACAGAAGTTCTTCAAATTCTGCAGAGCAAATCCTCAGGGTCAAATACAGGTCAAGTTCGAATTTCTGCAAGATCAGATTACACAATCCTTACCTTTTACGCTTAAAACAAATTTTTAATTACTTTTTTCCTAAGAAAGTTTTGTATTAATGCATAGAGATTATTGCATAGGGATATACAAAGGTAAAAGAATATAATTTTTGTTTACTCTAAATGTCTCACTTCAATGTTGAGTTAAATAAATGGTGCCACAGTGGTTAAGTGGCTAGAGCGATTCCAAGTGGGACTTTAATGGCTCAGTGTATAGAGCGATTCCAAGTGGGGCCACAGTGGCTTAGTGGATAGAACTGTATCAATTGGGGCCGCAGTGGTCCAGTGGATAGATATATATCAAATGGGGCTGCAGTGACCAAGTGACTAGAGCGATTCGAAGTGGGGCCTTAGTGGCTCAGTGGATAGAGCGATTCAAAGTGGGGCCGCAGTGGCTTAATGGATAGATCTATATTGAATGTTGAGTTGATTTCACATCATTTTTTTTTGTTTTTCTATGATAACAAAAATTTGTAACATTGAAGCTGTTCTAGACACGAGATAATACTAAAAAAAGGTCATGGGCTAGGCCCCCAGTAAAAATATAAATACGGATATCTGACAAAGTCTAGATTTTTTGTAACTTTGCTGCAACATGACTGTACTATGTAAAACAAAAATAATAGTTTTTTATGCGCTAATAATTATCCTGGTAGTGTTATAATGATTTGTAAATTATATTGAACACGTATATGTTATTTACAATAGCTGCAATTACAATATTAGATTAACGTGATATCCCACCTGTCTGCATGAAATAAGAGAGAAACGAGAGAGTGGTTATCTCAATTCCACACAGTGAGAATGTGAGAAAGCGCGAAGCAGTGCTTTCACCCGGTTGTGGGCAAGAATGCTCTCTCAAAAGAGTATTCTTTAAATTGAGACATGGCCATAGTAATTTGAACGTTAATTGCATATGAGCAAAATTTTTCATTGTAGTGTAAATTGTTACATTCTCATAAAAAGAGCCACAAAACCACCTCATCTCACAAAAAAACGATAAATGTGATAAACTTAAGTTTCCCACCCCACTAATAAAATAAACAGAACCTTAATACTTGATCATGACAAAAATAAAATGTTATCAGATACAACACGTCATTCTAACATAACCTGGATAATTTTAGAAACACCTTTACATATGATGTAACCAGAAAAAAACCATTTGGTAATACCATAGATATACGAATCTATGGAGCGTAATGCGTGCCTTTGCCGCGTAACCTAGTGGTGACGGAAAATTTATTTTATTACCATTTTTGAGATAAGTGTTCGGTAATTTTTTTATTTATTACATTTGTATACTAACAACAAGGTTAAAATAATCATGTGACGAAAAGTGAAAAAGGACGAAATGCAAACAATATTAGTTTATTTTAGAAAGTCACCAAGATCACTTTATTTCGGAAACATAGCGTTATCACTTAGGCGGCATATTCAATACACTGATTGTGTCCACTTCTTAATCCCAACCTCGTGTTGAAACAATTTATCGAATAAGCGTCGTAAACATGAGGATTCACAACGGAAATGTATTTTTTTGCATATTTTTCATGTGTTTTGTTGTTTATAGCGAGGTATGTAATTTTTCATGAGAAACTGTGTATTTCGTGTTTATTTTATGATTTTGCATGCCGCGAAAAACAGGTGTCTAAACATACACAGTCTGTATGCAATTATACAGCCAATTAAACCAGGTATAGCGAGATACCCCTTCCGTAGTTAAGGCATCCTCACAGCCATCTATGCATGTACGTTACAGCCACTTAAGGCGTGGTTACTCTGTCACGTGGAAGCACCAGAGCAGCTGCGGAAGTTACTTACCCGCCAGTATGATGAAACAGTCAATCAATCAATCGTTATTTTGTTTACTTATGCGGTGCATGCCCAGCCTTGATAGCATTACATCATCGCAGCCACCCAATCGGCAGGGAAGCGAGATCATGCCCTCTCAACGCAGGCTGACCACAGATTAATGCCAACGTTGACCAGATACAAAGCCCCAGCCTGGCATGCTTGCACATCCGGGCCTACCCTTCCTCGAGGCTCTGAGACCATTGCTCTAATAAACAAAAAACCAAGCATGAGGTCTGGCCAGGGCCTATCCATATCTAACTCCTAGAACCTTTCCAGCCCACAACCGGAGCAACTTACCGCTCACCCCCCGGTCTGTCAACGAGAGTGGGAATCTCTCCAGACCTTCTCCAAGCATAGGAGTTACCCACTACCAGCACGAGTCCAACGTCACTGATCGGTGACCAGAGAAAACTCCTGATGCGGCCAACCGATCGTCCCATGCCAACACTTAAATTTCCATGGCACTTGTGGGTTATTCACGACCGACCGCTCCGCTGATCGAATGAAGGGCAAGCAGAGGCAGCCTCTTCCACTTACATGGTTGAGAACACTTTAGCGCCTCACCGGACATAAGCATTACACCCAATTAAGAGCCGGTCGCTCGTCCCCATACCCTAGGACCCAAACCTTGAAAAGTGGAGAATTACGATGACACAGAACAGCTACTACCCCAGTACCCCAACCACACCAGGGAGCAGACAGAGCTGTACCCCGGTGTCGCGGTCCACCAGGGATAGCAGCCCTTACTCTGACAGTGGAGGATTGATATCATCATCAATTTAAGATACACCTCCAAAGTTTCATCACTGCATCCAAGCCATCACTCTCTTCTGACCCGCCAGGCACTTACATGGCAATCCCAGTTCTACGGAGCCATCATCAGCCACACTCCATTCCATGTCTTTAGACTTCTACTCACATTGGAGTGCAGACACCAGGCATTGGGCCCAACAGCCTGAATACTAAGTGGTCCAACACCCCACTAAGTGGTTGGGCCTAGGTACCATCTGTTGGCCCAAGCCATCATGGCAGATACCCCTTACCAGTTGCAAGGAAACTGGCAACCCATAGGGAATGGGTAGCGTAGCCCAATTTGCGGAATCGGGGGCAATACGGGAAGCCTTAGGTCGTCTTGAGTGGAGAGAGGCTATTAGAGACACATCATCCACCCTGAACGGGTTGTGTGCGGTGCAACTTGGCTTGGCTGCTATAGCACGGTACTGCCACACCATCTCTCTTGTCAAGGATATTCCTCATTAGACTACTATGTCCCGGGAGAAATCCTAAAGAGCACCTCATCTGGAGTCACACAATCCTACTCTCTAGTATGATGATACAGTTACGTTTAAATACAGTAACCTCTCGGTCATCATACATTTATATTTTGCAGCAGCACTCTTAGCCCATAGGCCTTACAGCGCTTCAGCCTCCCAATAGGCGGGAAAGAGGAATCACGTCCTCTCACCGCAAGGAGACCACGATTAATGTGACCAAACCTGGCACGTCCACACATCATCACCCCTTTTACCACAGAGGCTCTGAGACCCTTGCACTCAGAAACGAAGCGTGTGGTCCGGCCGGAGTTCTACACGTAACCTTAGTGCTTCTCCAGGGCACAACCGGGGTGGGTTGCCGCTCACCACCCGGTCTTTCCACAAGAGTGGGAATCTCTCCAGACTTCTTCCAGCATACGGAGTTAACCACCGCCAGCACAGTCCAACCACAATGATCGGACACCAGAGAAAAAAACTCTAATGGAGCCAACTGATTGTCCCATGCTAACACTTATTTTCCATGGCACTAGTGGGTTATCGACAACCGATCGCCCCACCGATAGTAAGACTGGCGAACATGCGCGACTTGTGCTGCTGGCAGCGCGTTCTGCCTTAGCTCGCTTCACACTGCTTCGCAGGTCCGACCTCGGTATTCCCATCCTCATTCCTCGCTTCATATATTTAATTTTACCTTCCCTCCACCACGTGCGCACTGGCCAGCTTTCCCCTCCCTTGGCTTGTGATTTCTCCTGAGTGAGCGTTACCTCAGGCTATACCTTTTGGGGATTCATTCAATTCACATGGCATAGGTGGGTGTGGTGCTGAGACCATGCTACGCGCGATGCCACCTGATGATAGTCGTCATGAGACAGGTTGGTTTGGTAGCTGACGGTAGAATTTCAGTAATGTAAAGAAAGTTTAAAAAATGGTGATGTAAGGCTAGTGTTAGTTTGAGTGTTTTTTAATAGTTAAATTCAGTTTTAGATAGCCTGATCGAAATTCCTATTGGATTAACTTTAAACTTTGTCTTGGCATATTTAGCGTGTCTTTTCTTTATATTTTAATGTTTCGGTTTGCATTGCCATTTGTTTAACATAAGTTTTGTTGATCATGGTGAAATGATTTTTACGTGAAAATTTGCTAAAAACGTGAAATTCAGTTTTTATAACATAAAAATGCGAAAACAGATATTTCTTGACTTCTTGTAGAATTGTCTTGATA
The DNA here is from genome assembly GCA_029891345.1 of Dryococelus australis. Lineage (NCBI taxonomy): Eukaryota > Metazoa > Arthropoda > Insecta > Phasmatodea > Phasmatidae > Dryococelus > Dryococelus australis. Next base: position 216,609,072 of record CM056993.1, on the reverse strand, counting down.
CCCATACTAAGTATCGGTATCGGCCGATACTTCACTAACATCGGTATCGGGGTATAGGCTATAGTATAGGGGTATCGGCTATAGTATTGGGGTATCTGCTATAGTATCGGTATTTGTATGAGAAAACTTGGTATTGGAACAACTCTAATTTCTTGTAGAAAAAATGTGAAAAAGGATAATTCTTGTGATAAAATAAAATATGATTTCTGCATCTATAGGCCACATAAAAAAAAAAAAAAAAAAAAAAAAAAAACGTGTTTCACTTGTGCAATAATTTGTTCACTCACGTTAATAAACCAAATAACCTTCATCCCGCACGCATAAAATGTAAATATGTTGGAGCTCGACCATAGGTGCCATACTTAAGGAAATAACGCTGCTGTACTGGAGAAAGATATCTTATGTAGTTCGAACGCCTGCCACCGTGCCACAAATGCACATTGATACATGCCATTTAGTGTAACATGTTGCCTGATTTTCTTTCTCAAGTCACGTTACCATCCGTGCTACAGTAATTGCGTAACATAAATTTGGAAACAATGCAACATTATAATTAAAATTTTATGTCACAAATGTTTTGTAGGTGGGGAAATTAAGTCGGAATTTTATTTAAAGAACAAACTTAAACATAAGAGACAAAAATGGGTAGCCATATGATTATTAAATATAGTGACTGTCAAAAGTATATAAATATGGTTAGCTGGCTGTACAGATACTAGGTGACCATTAAGTAGTGTTTACGGTTTGTTTCGATGCTAAAATAAACACCACGAAATAACCAGAGACATTTTCACATATTGCCGGTGCAAATATACTTGTTTTTTATGATGGGTAACTATTACTGCTAATGTGTTTGAAGCTGTTCCTGCGTTATTAAAGTTATTCGGAGACGTGTTTTCATCTGAACTGTAATGCCAAAATTTCAGGCTACTCCTGAGTCGCGCGCGACAGAATTTAAATCCGAAGGATTGTAAATGTCTATAAGATTGTGTTTTGCAAATGGTGCAATTGCAGAGTGGACCATGAAAGATGCGAGACTGTCTTAAAACATGTGCAAAGCAAACATTAAAAAAAATATAACTCTGTTGCTGTACAGTATCAAAATACTAGTAGAGAATTGTTTTCCATGTTGTACTTTTCATTGTCCTTAAATTTTAATAGACTGAGAAAATTTTTAATTTGAAGTTTTGCATTTTTTTTGCAGTTGCAACACCGTAAAAAAAGTGTGTGTGTGTGTGTGTGTGTGTGTGTGTGTGTATATATATATATATATATATAAATATATATATATATATATATATATATATTTTATATATGTGTGTGTGTGTGTGTGTGTGTGCGCGCGCACATGAGTGTGTGTATATATATACACACACGTGCGCATGCACACACACAGGATGTTCCGCGATTCAACCGACATACTTCGGCAGCGTGTTATACAGATCACTGGCAACAAAAAATGTCATATACACAATTAGGCTATGCAGCTCCATTTTAGAGTTACAGGAACGTGAATGCAATAAAAACACAAATTGGAATAACTGAATGTATTTAATGCAACTGACTACATTCATGTTGAATGTCTCACACGAGCTGTTCAAAATGTGCACAAAACATCGTAATTACTTATTTTTATTAATGAAAAAGACCAAAAATAAAACCACATTTCCACATCCCTATTTATAAGTAATGATAAAATTTCAAGTCGTAAGTTGTCATTGCTTTGGTATGATTGATATTCTGTTGTGAATAAGTTGTAAAGGTTCAAAACATTATTACTGTCACATTTAGCTAATAAATGTATACATTAATAAAATCATAGTTATTAATTTAGTTTTTGGATTTGGTTTTAATGTTGGTACTAGACACTGATTAAATTTATTGTTGCAGCACACCACTCGTGGATTGCATTTGTGATTTATTAATGTTCTGACTCGTGTATTTGATATGTTTTAATTGTCTTCTCTTTTTTTTCCAATAATTCAGTCCTAAACTTTTAAATAAATTGAGCAGTACTTGAGAGAAGAAAATTATTGTTGGCATTTAATGAGAAATATTGATGTGGAAGTTTTATAACGCGATTGAACTTGCCTAACCTCTGATGCAAAGATCCCATATAAGTAATTAGAGTCTGTTAGCTATTTCCAATTGTTATTTTTTTTTTTTTCTAAATCCAATAATCAATCAGCTCCGTTAATGAGACCTGAAAGTTTGTAATTAATTGTTCATTCTGGTTTCACTGATTTTTTGTAGAATATCTAGTCCAGAGATGTGTTAATACCAGCTACAAAATTCTATGAAATAATGTATTTCCTTGGTTAACTGTGGATTTTGAAAACTTTACTAGAAATCTAAGGATTTTAGAAAAGTGATGAACAAAAAGAAACTGTTACTCATTCAGTTTGGTTACTAAATTAAATTTCATATTTTATTTTTGTTGTTAATTGTTATTCAGAGTGTATCTATAGTCCATTCTCCACTGGAAGAGACTTTCTCGGAGCCCTGCTAAATATCTACTTGGAGGCCCGTTTTGTATCCTTCCGCCAAATGTAAACAAACATTGTTATGTGACTGCAGTGTAGCATCTGTCACAATCAATGTTTACATTCCATTGTGTGTGTACATATGTTCGTATACTTTCGCTACACCTAAACATTAACATTGAAATGTGACTTCTACTTTTATACCTGTCAAATATGTTGTTTACTGTTTATAGCTTTTCAAAGAATTCTGTCATATTCCAAAAACCATTCCATATGAATATTCACAGTTTAGGCCTATAACATTATTTAGGTCAGCTTTATATCCTTTTGTTATTGATATGTGTTGGGTTATTTCTTTCAAAGGATGTCCTCTATTGGAATAAATATTAAAAGGAAGGAACAACCAGTCCAACAGAAAAGACACATTAAATTCAAGCACGCAACTCATATCACTTATTTTTTGTCATACAAACTTAAAAGACAGCAGTGAACATGCACACAAATAAGCCTACCATAAGTTTTATTCCATTCATATTTCTATGTATTGCTTACTGTTTATTAGATTTATTGAAATTTATCGGGGGCTTAGAATTTTGTTGGGATCATGGCAAATCACGTTACACGACTGTGTTTCATACACCTAGGGCAAAAGTATAGTTTTGTGATAAATAAACAGACGTGGATGTAAATAATTAACTTCGTCATATAAAAAGTTCACAGTTAAAATGTATAAATAGTGCACATCAAATATTAGAAATCACACACACAATGAGGGCCAGCGTAACAACCACTATGCAGCAACGCCACGCCCTTTCATACGCAGTGGTTAACGAAACACACGTCTGCCACGGAAACACAGATTTATCACAACATTGTAACTTGCCTAGGTAGGTTTAAAAAAACACAATGTCTACAAATGTGATGCGGTAATTTGAAGTATTTTTTGGAGTAAGAATAATTTCTGCTTCCTTTGGCAAAAAGCAACAGGCCATGTCATGGCTCACCACGTTTGCCAACATCAGATTGTATCCATCCCACCATCATATCTAAATATATTAAAATAAGTATTCAAACATTTAAATCTCTTTTCAGTTGTAATTTACAAATTAAAAATAATTATTTTGCTATAATAAGTATAAAATATGCGACGATTGAAAAAATGTATAATTAATTGCTTACAAGCGATGCTAAACTTCCCGAGTGTGAGAGGCACAAAGAAAGAGAGAGAGAGAGCAACAAGCTCCGTCCAGCTGACAGTTGCTTCCTCAGTCGATAAAACAAACACCATGCTACTACGGCCTATACACAATATTTTGCACTGTTATTTTAAACTATAAAAATGAAATATGCTGCCAATGGGGCTACCTAAATATTAAAATATTTCAATACACACCATTTCATTTACAAATAGTATACTAAAAACTAGGTTCAAATAATATTTTAACTGTGAACTATTTCTTACCGGCCGTTGCCAACACATCGCTGCTCTCACTGTTGTTAATTCATATTTAATACAATATACATATTACAAGTTATAGAAGATACTAAGGCAAAGTTTCATTTATTCAATAATACAGTACTCTAAAGTTAACCACATTGTTATATAATTGTGGAATACAGGTTATTGAAAAAAAAACAGGTTGACGGGTTACGCCTAGAGAGATTTTTCAAAGGTTTGTTTTCAATCTTTTTGTTTTCAATCATACTTATTGTAAGTATGATGAATGTTGCTTTTTGAGAATAGACTTCTTTCTTTTATTATTTAATAAATACTTATTGCTGATAAATTGTGTGATCTTTGTTTTATTTCTTTCTTTTTAATTTTTGACTATTTCTTACCGGCCGTTGCCAACACATCGCTGCTCTCACTGTTGTTAATTCATATTTAATACAATATACATATTACAAGTTATAGAAGATACTAAGGCAAAGTTTCATTTATTCAATAATACAGTACTCTAAAGTTAACCACATTGTTATATAATTGTGGAATACAGGTTATTGAAAAAAAAAACAGGTTGACGGGTTACGCCTAGAGAGATTTTTCACAGGTTTGTTTTCAATCTTTTTGTTTTCAATCATACTTATTGTAAGTATGATGAATGTTGCTTTTTGAGAATAGACTTCTTTCTTTTATTATTTAATAAATACTTATTGCTGATAAATTGTGTGATCTTTGTTTTATTTCTTTCTTTTTAATTTTTGAACAAAAAAATTAATTTACTCACTTGTTTGTAACCCTTAATGTGGCTATAGTTAGATGATAAGTAGGGCGGTATTGACACTTTCAGCACACCTTGTCCCTCTGCAATACTAGGACTGCAAAGCAATCCCTAATACTCTAGCTAGAAGTAATTAGTCCCCCCTTCACTATTTGTTGATTTAGCTTTTCCTTCTTTGTGTTATGCATTGGTGTTTATTTTGAAGTGTGTGTATCCAGTTATAGTCTGGCTTTGTGCTAGCACTTTGATGTGTGCCGGGCTATAGACTTGTATGCACAGTCAATGTGGTTTTGGCTGCATTAGGTCATACACGCTTAGCTAGTGCTAGTTAGACGTCTAAGCTACGTTTCTTACCAGCAACTCGCACTGTATGAGTCAGTTGGAAACAAAAGTTTTCAAGTATTGGAGTGGGAACTAGCTTAATTGGGATTCTTGTCAGTTTTGCATTACCTGCCTTAAGAGGATTTACTTTGGTCGATGACGATGGAGCTGGTGGTGACTGGCTGGAACAGGCAATTCTGTTAGTGGGCTGATGGACGTTGGTACCGTGTGGACCAACACAGTACTGTCGACTCCACTCCACGGACTCTTGGCTCCAGAACTTAGGGTTAACTGCCCCGTACCTTACCTCCATACCCTGTATCAGACCATGTAAAATGGGATGGTATTCCCTGGCAATATGGATGTGCACAGAGAAATAAATATAATTAAATACTGGAGATGAAGGTCTCTGCAGAAGGTGGGCGAGTGCCACACTGTTCCACTCTGCTTGCCTACTAGGAAGAGGAAGTATAATATACACGCTCGCTTCATGGCAGTATAGGTCGCCTTTTGTTCCTTACTCTGTGAGCCTTGCCTTCTACCAAAAGGCATAGAGGTTGGATGACACTTAAAGATATGCAATGATCATCGTGAACAAGAGACACATCCCTATCTAAGTATATTTCCAATAGTGGTTGCCGGCACGAGTTCGGTGCTGTAATCAGTCCCCCGCCTTGGCGTGCAGACCTAGAGTGATGAATTGTCTGGGCTGCCTTCCTACCACTGTTGGGTGTAAGGTCGCAACAGGAGCAGGTAGTCAGTCTCCAGCAAATATCCTGGCCTGCACTGTAGGCGCTCTGGTAGGATACAACTCAACGAGACTGTCCCGTCCTCTGGATGAGTTACTAGTGGTCAGGGCTCTACCATTCTATCCCTTGGGGTATAAAAAATGGTTAGCTTACTATATATAAAATTAGGGGTGGGATGATAACAAGTTTTCGATACTCAATACTCAATACAGTTTTCAGCTCGATACCCTCAATACTCAATACTTTTGAGTAAAAAAATTTCAATAATGCAATCAAATTTCTGTAAACTATATTTTCATTGTTCTCAACCAAATTTATGATAAAGTTTAAAATCAAAGTAAAATAACGCAAGATAATATTCCAGATGATGGTAACTAACTTGATATTTATAGGCCTATCAGGTGTTAAAAAATTATAAATATTTATATGATACAAAAAAACACATTAGGCATGTAAATTTTTGATCTAAGAAAGCTTGAATTTTTTTTATTAGAAAAACGAGCATAAAATTTTTTTTTTGACTAAGTCAGATAGAGGAAAAGTGGGAATTGTTTATGGCCGGATAGAAAACAACAACAGCAATTCTTCTGCTACCGGACGTAAAATAAATTTATTATTCTGTGTGTTGTTTCATGTTGGTCGTTTTCACAGATTGTGCACACACAAAACACGTAAAATAAATATGAAATACCGGTTGTAAACACAAATAGAACGTAAAAAATCTAGGTATGTACTTGCATTAAGAATACCTAACATACATTCTATATTTTGACAGTTATAGAAACATAGCGCTGTCACAATGTATCCTTGTGCCACAGCTGCTCTGTCTATAAGTAAAACAATGAGTGTAAACAAATGATGTGATCAATGTAGGTTACTATTGCAACCCACTTAATTTTTGTTATGGCACAGTCATATTGCTGGGGCTCCATTAATTTTATTACCAGTGGATTGGATGAGATTGGGAGAGGCTTTAGTTTATAGTCTTTCAGGAGACTGCGTTGTTTAGTACCTCTTCTTACGAGACTGAATCATCTTTAATTGCATATTGTTTTAGTGGACGAGTCGAAAATTTGCTCGTATGAAAGCAACATTCAAATTATTATATAACCTGTCAAGTTTAAACTTCATTGAAAGAAAACGTGATAAATATGTAGTTTGTACCGATTTGAATATTAAACACATTCGAGATGTAAATATTTTTGGCAAAGTTAGTTTTCCATACAATACATGTGTTATTTTTACACTGCAAAACAGGCCACGTACAACAATCTAATAACCATAAAAAAAATATGTTATTTACAATACAAACTGACTTACTCTTCGTAATTCCTATTTGCAACTTCTGAATATATGTTATGTTGCAATCCTTATTACACGTTTCTCTGCCATAGATAAAAAATAATTAGTTGAATCATTACATAAATACGACACTTCACGGGCTTTCCGAAACTAGTAAACTGCAGAACGAAAATAAACAGTGTCACTTTTTGACAACAGGGAAAATGGCAGACCAAGCCACATACACATAACAATAAAAAGTATAGAGTAAAAGTATCAATATGCACATCACAATACCCGATACTTTTGATACGGCCCAGTATCGGGTGATAACAAGGTATCTTATTAGTTGTGTCAGTGAAACTTGTGTGCCAGGTGTAATAAAGAATCTGCTGAAGACTATCCGCGAGGCACACCAAACTCCAAAGGAGACGGATCTTGCAGAAACCCTTAGGCTGAACAAGTCACACTGCTGCTCTTGGGTTTCCGGTGTTCTCGCGCCTACCTTCAGTGACGTCCTAATACCGGACTGCAAGTCTAGACGTCAGGGTCAGAGGACAGCCCAAATGCCCCATAAGGCGGGTGGAACTAAGTGTTGCATATGACGTAGAGAACACAGTGCTTTACAGAGAGTGTTAAACTCGAACCCCACGAGCAAGGTTGAACCTCCCCCTACTGAACCTGAATTCACACCAAGGCCGACCTCACCGTTCGTCCCCCTCTATCTCTGGCCCACCTTTAA